>CAJHQP010004531.1:0-54328 GCA_905132765.1 Moricandia arvensis | reverse complement strand
TTCGACTTTATTGTACAACAGAGACAAAAAAAGTGCATGGCATGATGGCATCACGTGAGGCATTGTTATTGTGACGATGGACCATATCATACGTTCTAAATGTAAGATAACGACCCTCTTTGTTTCCGAAAAACTATCAACTTTTTATCAAAAATATCTCTCGGTTGAGAGTTTGAGTATTAAGGTTCCTAATATTACAAACCTCTCTGCTTTCTAACAAAAATTCTAAATATAATTAGATATATATATTTACTTATTGTTCCGCATGTTTTCATTTGGATTATAAGTCGATGATCCAATAGATACACATGGTGCCACGACTTTAAACAGTTGCATATTAAAAAATGAAAAAAAGAAGCAAAACTTCGTTATGGCCTACTAGCTTAGTACTATAAATTTACTGGAAATAATTTGATGGACCGTTACCAAACACAAACCTATGCAATTATAAAATAATATCGACTTTATTTAATAAATAAAGGTAGCTAGAGCTTAGATGCATGTGTCAAATCTTTCAAGACAAAGCCAAGCAACCATTGCGTTTTCCTCGTTAGGTTCCCTTTGTCTTATATCGGATTCTAAGCTCTCACCGTCTAACAGCCACGACGAGAATGAACCATAAAGTGATTGACCATCTCTACAAACAAAGTCCCAGTCAATGAAATCATCAGCCATCGTGTCGATATTCTCGTGATCACTACTAGCTGAGAGCCCTTTCTTTTGCTTAGAGTCTTCTAGATTGTTCGACTGATCAGATTGGAACACGTTGACATCATCTGGCTCGTTCGGTAGAAAACAAGTATCAAAGATGTCGTCATTGAAAACACAAAACTCCATCGTCGTCATTAATGATATTGTTACAATTGTAACCATCGTATCCATAGTCACATGGTCCTAAACCAGCTCTCTCGGCTCCACTCGTACTACTACTTGACAACACATTTAATGCCTCTTTTTCGCCTTCTTCTCCATTATTCTTCTTTGTAGCCATGGGCAAATCAACGTTGTTTTGGTTTGCCTTCACAGGATTAGGGTTCTTGCTGTTTTTAGGGCTTGACGTAAATTTGGGTTTCATGGCCGATCTGCTGGTTCTACCGGGTCTACGCTTATGCGGATGCAGATAGGGAGGCGGATGAGCATTACCGACAATGTTAGCCATGGTTGATTTCCTGATGAAATTGTGGAGCTTACGGCTGAGGTGAGAGTTCCAATAGTTTTTTATTTCGTTGTCTGTTCTTCCTGGTAGATTACTCGCAATTATCGACCACCTGCAATAAGGTTTCAACGTTATTCTATATTTAGTTATTTTATCACTTAGTCACATGTAGTACAATTTTGTAAATGTGTGTTTCTGATATAGAAACGTATTGATCTGCACTTGACAACAAAACTACTAAGAAAAGTCTGAATGTCATTAATGTTAATGATCAGTGATCTATATGACTATTTAAATGTGAATCTATAGATAAGTGGTGCATAAAACTCGTTTTGTCTCAACTAAAAGAAAAGCTAAATTGGACAGCGAAAAGTATTAATTGTTTAATGGCGTAACTCAACTACCGTTTGATTTTATCTTAATTACTGGTTTCGATCAAGTACATGCACACGTCCTACTGGAAAATAAAATGATGTCATATATATAGCAATTCAAATTCTGCTCAAACAAATAAAATTACCTGTTTCCAAAAGTAGAATGCAACTTAACAATGAGGTCATCTTCTTCGGGCGTTATGTTTCCTCTCTTGAGGTCTGACCTCAGGTAGTTTATCCATCTCAATCTACAGCTCTTTCCACATCTTTTCAGCCCTTTTATAACAGTTGATCGAAATAATATGTCATACTTAACGGCATAAAGAAACTCCAACATATTTTTCTTTTAGTACACAAATGAGTTTTTACCATTGAAATTTATCATGGTAAGCAACCTTTATTTCATAGATTGTTGTTAGATAAATCACTGATTTAAAAAAAAAAAATTGACACAAATACCTAAGTTATTTATGATTCATGTATAATTAAGTCACAGTTTTGTGGTATATGATTTTGAGTTTTCTAACAAATAGCAGAATGTTGTTTTCATATCGTTGATTCACAATTATATTAGTTATTAATCTCATGTATATCGCCAGACAGCATCTACCGATTAACTAGACTCGACGTCTTGAAAAAACATTCATGTATTTACAGTCATAGCGTGCTTAGTGTTAAACGCGAGACAAATTAACAAAACGGATTAAGAGAAGATGCTAATACAATATGCATTCGATCAAGAGAAAGAGTGAATTATAATATTACCGGCATATTTGGGAAGAGCACGCCAGGAGCCTTCGCCATTGGACCGGATGTAGTCGGAGAGAATCTGGTCTTCCTCTGCCGTCCACCGCCCCTTCTTCATTCCCACCTTCTCACAGCATGGTGCTCTTCCCATCCTCCTTGCCAGAGACTATAGCTTATTAACTAAGTTTCACTCACTTCTCTTGACCCCTTAAGTCAATAGCTAGAGAGAGGGATATATAAGTGACGACACCACAAATGTGATTAACTCGGTATTTAGTATTTATAGGGGAAATAAGAGGAGGCAGAGAATACTAAAGGGGGAAAGAGGAGGGCCAAAGAGATGGTGACAGAATAAGCCACGTAAGTCTTAGCTGAGACAGAAGTCGTGGCTCATCCACGGTCGAGAGCTCTAGCTCGTGAACAGTCCATGCTGGCTTGTCCTTGTCGTTGATAGATCTTACAAAACGTTTCCATGGCCCAATAAATGTGTTCATTAGAGGGGCATAAAGGCTAAATGTTAAAGTTGTATGCGGGCGAAGACCACACTGTAGTCATATTAGTATAGTTTCCGTAAATTCGCCGTATAAAAATATAGCTTTTGAATCTTAAGTTGTACGTGTGGGCTACTGTTTTATTCGCGCTATATCCAGTCTGATAATTATAATCATATAAATATCTAAGTTGTAAATTTAACAAAACAAACAATATACTATGAGAGCCGACTCTTGGAAGGCTCACAGTCACTGCATATTAAATAGTACAAGGGCCTCATTCAAGACATGGTTTGGGATCAAATGGTCCTTGTTCTTTTGTATGTTCACTGTCCCAATTAAAATAAAACTAAATAAAAACACGACTGAACCAACTGATCCATATTATGAATAACGTATCAAAAGCTAGACATGTAATATACACTCCATCAAAAATATTACTAATATAAGATCAGCACAGCTAAAATGTTTCATTAGTGATTAGTAATTTTTAAATTTTGAACAAAATAGTAAATTTACGATATATATAGGGGTCAACGAGATATTTCCCCACGAGAAGTATCGTATAGCACCAAATGTCCACGGAACTATGACCGCGTGCTATTTACCCCCGAGTATAAACTTCGAAATCTATGTCCCCACCAAATTTGGTTTACTCATGATTTCTCCACAGTTTTAAAGATCGAAATCTAAGACCCCACAAAATCGATATTTATTGGTTTACTGTTTTTAAAACAAACCGTAAACCATATTAAGCCAGCGACTAACCGGATTAAGACCCAATTGCACTTGATTGTGACCCATAACTTAATTAAAAACCCGAGACCCTTAGAATCTTAACCCGACCCGACCAATATCTACCTAAATTAAATTCATCTCCGATTAAAAACCCTAAAACGAAAAATCCCCAAATTGAAAGACCTAGAGATTGATATTGGGAGAAAAGAGTTGCGATGTCGGAGTTGGTGTCTCTGTTCCATGGAAACGAAGAGGGTGACGAGTTTGATGAAGAATCTGTAGAGAGAGATGCCTTTGAGATCGAACAATTGGTTGAGGACTTTGTCGACGAGCCACGAGTTCGACATGATGAGATTCCAGAAAGTGAGAGCGATAGTTCAAACGAGGATGATGAAGCTCCAGAGAAACCAAAGATGAGGACTCCTGTGAAGCGTAGTAACGGATGCTTGTACAAGGATCAAACCTTCTTCAATGGAGTGGCTTTCAAGGATTGTGTTCTAGATTATGCTCTCAAGACTGGTCGAAACATCAAACAATACAGGTATGATAAAGATAAGATAGGATTTCAGTGTGTTGGTGGATTTAGTGTAGTTGAGGGAAATGAAGGTGAAAGTTCACATTGTGAATGGAAAGTATATGCTTCTAGGCTTCCGCGTGATAATGTTTGGAAAGTTAGGTTGTTTATGGATAAGCATTCGTGTGTGCCTAATGGAACGTGTGAGATGTTGAAAGTTCCACATATTGCTCAGTTGTTTGTGGATAGAATCAGGGAGGAACCAGAGTATTATATGCCAATGAAGATAGAGGAAATGGTTCTGGAGAAGTGGGGAATTACAGTATCTAGGCCTCAGTGTCAGGCAGCTAGGAATAAGGCATTGAAATGGCTTGAATGTGAGTACGATCACCAATTTGCAAGACTCCGAGATTATGCTGCAGAGCTTATTCAATCAAACAAGGAATCCTCAGTAGAGATTGATACATTGACTAATGCAAATGGGCAGGAGGAGTTTAACCGGTTCTATGTTTGCTTTGATGTAATTAGAAAAACCTGGAAGGAGACTTGTCGGCCATTGATAGGAGTTGATGGTTGCTTCATGAAACACAAAATCAAGGGTCAGATATTAGTTGCGTTGGGAAGAGATACGGATAATGCTATATATCCTATAGCTTGGGGTGTTGTTCAAGTAGAAAATACAGACAACTGGCTATGGTTTGTGAGAAAAGTGAAGCATGACTTGGGTTTGCAGGATGGGAACGGTTTTGTCTTGGTGTCAGATCGTCAAAAGGGACTTATCATCGCGTTTCAGCAAGAGCTACCAGCTATAGAGCATAGAATGTGTGTCAGACACATCTATGGAAATTTGAAGAAGAAATATGCTAGTAAAAAGGATATGAAGCCATATATATGGAGTTTGGCATGGCGCTACAACGAAGCTGAGTACCAACAACGCTTGGACTGGATTTTCAACTACGATAGTGAGGTCTATGAAGATGTTCTGAAGATGAAACCAAAAACGTGGTGTAGAGCCTTCTACAAATTAGGAAGTTACTGTGAAGATGTGGAGAACAACTCTACCGAGTCCTTCAATAGCACGATAGCAAATGCAAGGGAGAAACCGTTTGTTCCAATGCTGGAGACAATTAGGCGACTGGCAATGGCTCGTATTGCCAAACGCTCAGTCATTTCACATAATCACAAAGGTAAACTTAAGGTTTTTAAGTTGTCTTTTCAATGTTTTGTTTTGAATCTATGTTTTTGTGTCTGTTTCAGGTGTTTGTACACCTTATGTCATCGACTTTTTGAAGGCTGAGCATAAGAAAGCTTCTGAATGCAAAGTAACTAGAAGTACCAATGGAATGTTTGAAGCTAAGCTTAGTGGGTGTACTTACCGTGTGAGTCTGGAGAAGAGAACTTGCACATGCCTGAAGTTTGATATTTGTGGGATCCCTTGTGAGCATGCTTATGGAGTGATGTTACATAAGAAGCTTGCACCTGAGAACTTTGTGTGTCAATGGTTTCGCACCTCTATGTGGAAGAGAAACTATACTGAAGGACTTGTTCCTGTGAGAGGATCTTTGTATTGGCCTTCAACAGATGCTCCAGACGTGCATGTTCCTCCAGAGCCACCTCAACCTGGAAAGAAGAAGATAACAAAAGCAGATAAGAAAAGGAAGAAAGGGGTAAATGAATCTCCAACCAAGAAATAGCCAAAGCACAAGAAACGTATCATGCATTGTGGAATTTGTGGAGTTGCTGATCACAACTCTAGGTTTCACACAAAGAATCAGGTTTGTGTTAATCTTTTTGATTCACCTATATTTACATCGACTAATCATGTTCTTTTGCAGGCTTCTCAAGGTCCTCCTCCTCAAGTTTCTTCTCCAGCTCCTCAAGTTTCTTCTCCAGCTCCTCAAGGTCCTCCTCAAGTTTCTTCTCCAGCTTCTCAACATGCTTCTCAGGTTGCTTCTCCAGGTGGTTCTGGCTGTCATGTTATGCTCGGATATGAGGACATGTGCTAATGATCTTATCTTATGTCTTATGTTGGATGGTCATTTTTTTCTAGACTATTTGTCGGCTTTTGTTGGATGGTATTAGTATTTAACATATATTTTGTTCAAACCAAGATAATGTAACCATCTTTTGTGTTCAAACCAAGATAATTTATCCTTTTTATGTGTTCAAACCAAGATAATGTAACTATATTATGTGTTCAAACCAAGATAATTTATCCTTTTTATGTGTTCAAACCTCTTTCTTCTAGACTAATTGTCTCAAAACATGGAAATAACATAGATACCATTGTTTTAGATAAAACCATAACCAAACACAATTGTCTTACATTGACACAAACATTACCAAACACCATTGTCATACATAGAAAACATAATTGTCTTAAAGAGAAAACAAGACAACCCATGCCATTTTATCTTCATCGACACTCACCATGCTCTACGATAGACCTCCATGATACCTACCAAAGCAACACATCCAATGATTGGTAATACCATCATTCTCTTCATCCTACCTTTTGCTTCAGCCAAGACATCTTCCATCCTATCGAATAGCTTCTTCTCCACCACCATTTGAACTCTTTCAGCCAACAACATCTCTTTTCGTCCTATCTCTTTCAACTCTTGCTCAAGTCTCATGGTTTTGAATTCAAGTGTCTGAATCTCATTCATCAAAGTCTCATCAATCCATTTAAAGATGTGATTATCATTCTCAAGCTACAACATCAATTCAAGCATACAAAAACAACATTGTGATTTCTCATCGATTTCAAACCCAAAACAATAATTTAGTAATTATACAAAACTTACCTTCTTTCTTGCAGCATTAGCACAACGCAAGTACCTTCGGTAAGGGTTTTTTTCGGATTTGGACATCAAAGGAATAACTTCATCACCGCACCAGCATCTCTTCGGAATTCCCATGATGATTCCACCTCGACGATGAGACGAACTCCCTCCAGTCGTTGCTCCAGAAGTGGTACTCGAACCACCTGACATTTTCTTCTCCAAGCTTGAATTGCAGACAAAGAATGTTAGGGTTCTTGATAGAAATCGAATTGGGGGGGGGGTTTTGTTTTAGTCGGGTCTTTTAAGTTTATATGCAGGGTCGGGTTACTGTTCTGATCCGGATCTAGGTTTGGTCGGTTTTTTTTTACTTGGTTTAGTTTTGTTCGGTTTTATTGTACGAGAGTCGATTTGGAATTCGGTTTCCAGAAACCATGAGTAAACCAAATTTGGTGGGGAAATAGATTTCGAAGTTTATACTCGGGGGTAAATAGCACGCGGTCATAGTTCCGTGGACATTTGGTGCTATACGATACTTCTCGTGGGGAAATAACTCGTCGATCCTATATATAGATCTAGTAGTTATGAAGTTAGATTGTAGTAATAAATTCGCACTCAATCAATCATCTAACAATAATAAGTAGTACTTTATTTTGTTTGGTGATTTTCTTATTATAACATCGTGGACAGTATATTAACTTCTTTTCAACATCATATTTACTTTTCGTCAGCATTTTCTCAGCAGACAGTAAATGTGAGTAATGGACTGTGGGGGACCGACCACTCGTCTAAGATGCAACGGTTCAAAAGACCTGACATTCCATCATTGTCCAGAAATTCAGTCTGTGTTCCTTGCATGCAATTTTATAACCACCAATATTTAAATATTAATATAATCTAACTAATGGGTCTTTGGATATGGGCCAGTTAGAACTGAGCCTGTTAGGTGTAAATTGAATACTGGACACATCTTAGGTGGAGTTATAGCCCACCTTAATTGTAAATGGGCCTTGTTAAAGAAATTTCCTTTAAAACGACGTCGTAGGTAAAGTCGAAGAAAAAGAGCAGTCAGCGATTCTGCCGTCACTTATCCACGTGGCTAATATTAATTGGTTAAGTGTATCATAGACTTAGTCCTGATTGGTTAAGAGTTACAATGTACGCGTAACTCAACCACGTGGTTCGAATTCTAAATTGTTTTTTTTTTTTCGGAATCGTTCCGAGAAACAAAGTGTGAGAGATTCGAGTTCCAATCTGCATTGAATCTCAGGTTTGGAGTAAGCCATTGGGAGAGATCTGATTTTCTCTCCTAATTTCCGTTTCCATGGCGATTCGGTGGTCGAATCTATGTATTGCATTGTTCGCGCTCTCTTACGCCATCTGCGTCTTCGCCGGGTAAGCACGCCTTAGTGCATTGCGTTTTGTATGCATTGCGATTTGCGAAATTCTAAGAAAAACCAATGGTGATTGAATTTCCAGGAAGAGCTACTACGATGTGTTGCAAGTGCCGAAAGGTGCGTCTGATGAACAGATCAAGAGAGCTTACAGGAAACTCGCTTTGAAGTATCATCCCGATAAGAATCAAGGCAACGATGAAGCCACTCGCAAATTCGCTGAGATCAACAACGGTATTTTTCTTCTGCAACCCTGATAGATAACTCTTTTTTTCTCGTTTTGAAATTGACTTAATGGTGTGTGTGTTGATGTTATAACAGCTTATGAAGTGCTATCAGATGAGGAGAAGAGGGAGATTTATAACAGATATGGTGAAGAAGGGCTCAAACAGCATGCTGTCAATGGTGGACGTGGAGGTGGAGGGGGCATGAATATGCAGGACATCTTTAGTCAGTAAGGCCATTGACCTTTTATCCGAGACGTCTTGCTACTTAGTTCTTATATCCTCTTTTATTGGAAGATCATAATGGTTACTCTCTAGGTTGCAAGTTGCAACTAGTGCTATAAGATTCCAGGATGTAAAGATTTTATGATTCATGGGGCATAACCTAGTGACTAAGAATGGGTTTTGGAAAACATTTTCCTGTGAGGTTTCATATATTCTAACACATATTAGGGTAGAAGTGGAGTGGATTTTATGTATGGATAGTGGATAGCAATGGATATGTTGGTAATGTTAAAAGTTTTTGTGTATGTTGTGCGAATAGTTTTCAAATTTTGATAATGTCTTACATTCGTGTTTAAATGTGAACTGATTGCTAATGCGCTGAAAATTATTAATGTGCGTATTAGGTTTTTTGGCGGTGGTGGTTCGATGGAGGAAGAAGAGAAGGTTGTCAAGGGTGATGACGTGATTGTGGAACTTGAGGCCACTCTAGAAGATTTGTACATGGGAGGCTCTATGAAGGTATGTTAAGCTCCCTCTCATGATGTTATTATCATTTAGTTTGTCTTTATACATGGATTTGGAACTCGTCTGGTAATTGCTTTGATTCAAATATTCTTGGGCTTCATTACTTAATCAGTGAACATGATTTCATAATGTCATTCCGAGGTTCTTGGTTAGAGTAGGTCGGCTCTGAGACAAATGCACATGAAATGACTTGCGTTAATTTTTGGTTTATGCCCACGTTAACTATCAGGTATGGAGGGAGAAGAATGTAATAAAACCAGCTCCTGGAAAGAGAAACTGCAACTGCAGGGATGAGGTTTATCACAGGCAAATTGGTCCTGGAATGTTCCAACAGATGACAGAGCAGGTAAGGGCCGTAAGGCTGATGTATTCCAGCCTCTCAATCTATCCTCTTGAATCCAATATCAAGCCCACCTCTCTAAAACATATCTGGTTCCTGTCAGGTCTGTGACAAATGCCCAAATGTTAAGTTTGAACGCGAAGGATACTTTGTCACAGTTGATATCGAGAAAGGGATGAAAGACGGAGAAGTAAGTCTCCAAACTCTACTTTACATGCTTATGTTTAGATACTACCAATCACTGTAGCTCTGCAACTCACTGTGAGCTTATCAAACTCCCTCTCCTTTTAGGAAGTGTCTTTCTACGAAGATGGTGAACCCATTCTCGACGGTGACCCTGGTGACCTTAAGGTTAGCCTCTTCCCTAAGTTTCCCTGATCATTGATTTCACTTGACTTCAATATCAGAGAATTAACCATTATTGTACACGTGACAGTTCCGAATAAAAACTGCACCACATGCCCGTTTCCGACGAGATGGAAACGATTTACACATGACTGTCAACATTACACTGGTAAATAAATATTCCACGAACATCTTCTGTATACTTCATAAACCAACAATATATCTGTTTATTGATTCTGCTTAAAATAAACACGTATCAGGTTGAGGCGCTAGTTGGATTTGAGAAAACATTCAAACACTTGGATGAGCACGAAGTTGACATCAGTTCCAAGGTAACACTAACATTCTCACTCGAGATCGATCTTATGATATAATGGGCTTTCTTGGATTGAATATTGTGTGTGTGTCTCACAGGGAATTACAAAGCCCAAGGAAGTGAAGAAGTTCAAAGGAGAAGGGATGCCACTTCACTACAGCACAAAGAAAGGCAACCTCTTTGTCACATTTGAGGTTTTGTTTCCGTCTTCTCTTACTGAGGATCAAAAGAAGAAGATCAAAGAAGTCTTGGCTTAGTGGGGTTTTAAAGAGAACCAACTTGCGATGGTCCCTAATGTAACATGTGGTAGGTTTTAAATATAGAGAAAAAAACTGGGAAGACAAAGAGGAAGATGAGAAAAGCAAATAGAGGGTTTTGACGAAACTATATTTTGCTTTTTGTCAATCAAATTAGTGCATATTTATGATTCTTCTAAGCTTTTATAATTTCAAGTCACCTTCTTTTGTGTGCTTATCAATAATATTAGTATATGATTACAGAAGAGTAACACTATATTGAAGCTTGTCGTTTCTTCTATGATTAAACAAAATTATTTATAAATCGATTTTGAACAAAAAACGTTATTTTTGTTGTAAAAGGCTTAGAATTTATCGTATTTGGAAATATTATAAATGGAAATACTTTATATCTATAGGAATCGAGAGAGAGAATGTATTATCGAAAGGAAAGGTGTGTTTACAATGAATGAATTCGATCCGTATTTATAGAACGAAATTCACTGTGCAAATAGTAAATTCACTGTACAAATAGTGACAGTGGGCCCCAAATACTGTCTAGATACAAAAAGTAGGTATACCTGCATTTTGACAGGTATACATGTGTTTATACACGTTTTATAACACTCCCCCTTGGGGACCGGTGTCACTATTATTGCTTCCGTAACATATTTGTTGCCTCGTTAAAAACCTTTCTAGGAAAAACCCTGTGGGAAAAACCATAGTAAGGTAAAAAGAGTACAACCTCGGAAGCTCCCCCTCGAATAAGCAGTCATAGATCTTTCTGATGACGCATTCCAATATTATGGACATGTTTCCTGAATACCGAGGTAGGGAGTGATTTTGTGAAGAGATCAGAAGCATTGTCGCATGATCGAACATATCTTACTTCAATTTCTTTATTCTTCTCTAGCTCTTGAGTGTAAGAAAAGAACTTTGGATGTATATGCTTCGTTCTATCGCTTTTGATATATCCTTCCTTCGTTTGAGCAACGCATGCCGCATTATCTTCATATAAAATAGTTGGCTCCATATTTTCGTCGATCCCACTGCTGGAACAGATGTGATGGCTTATTGATCTTAGCCATACACATTCTCTACTTGCTTCATGGAGTGCGATTATCTCCGCATGATTTGATGAGGTCGCCACGAGCGTTTGTTTCTGAGAACGCCAAGATATAGCAGTGCCTCCGATCGTGAAAACGTATCCTGTTTGCGATCGAGCTTTGTGTGGATCTGACAGATATCCTGCATCTGCAAAACCAACCATTTGACCTTTTGAATCTTTAGGATAAAACAAACCTAAGTCAATAGTCCCTTGAAGATAACGAAAAATATGTTTAATTCCATTCCAATGTCTTCGTGTAGGAGAAGAACTGAATCTTGCTAAAAGATTAACAGCAAATGATATATCAGGTCGTGTACAATTTGCAAGGTACATCAGTGCTCCGATTGCACTTAGATAGGGTACTTCCGGACCAAGTATCTCTTCATTTTCTGCAGATGGTCGAAAGATATCATTCTCAACATTAAGTGATCTAACGACCATCGGAGTGCTAAGAGGAGTTGATTTATCCATATTAAAGCGTTTCAATACTCTTTTAGTGTAAGTGGATTGATGCACAAATATACCATTTTCAGAATGTTCAATTTGTAGGCCAAGACAATACTTTGTCTGACCGAGATCTTTCATCTCAAATTCTCCTTTCAGGTAATCTGATGCCTTTTGGATTTCCTTTTGAGTTCCAATAATATTAAGATCATCAACATATACCGCGATTATCACAAAACCGGATGTTGTTTTCTTGATGAAAACACATGGGCATATAGGATCGTTCACATATCCTTCTTTTGTTAAATGTTCACTGAGACGATTATACTACATACGCCCAGATTGCTTTAACCCATATAATGATCTTTGCAATTTTATTGCACATAACTCTTTCGGTTTGGAACTTAATGCTTCTGGCATTTTAAACCCATCAGGAATTTTCATGTAGATATCGGTATCTAGTGATCCATATAAATAGGCTGTGACGACATCCATTAGTCGCATCTCAAGATTTTTATCAGCAGCTAGACTCATCAGGAATCTAAATGTGATTGCATCCATAACAGGAGAATATGTTTCCTCATAATCAATTTCAGGTCTCTGAGAAAAACCTTGGGCTACCAGGCGAGCTTTGTATCTTGTAATCTCGTTTTTTCTCATTTCGTTTCCGAACAAATACCCATTTATATCCAACAGGTTTCACATCTTTGGGTGTGATTACAATGGGTCCGAATACATTTCTTTTGTTAAGTGAATCTAGTTCGACTTGGATTGCATCTTTCCATTTTATCCAGTCATATCTCTTTTGACATTCATAAACAGATGTTGGTTCTGGATCTTCGTTTTCTTCATCTATTTCCTTTGCTAAAAGGTATGAGAAAACATCATCTATATCATCCATCTCTTTCCGTTCCCATATTTTTCTATTATGGATGTAATTAATAGAAATCTCATGATTTTCTTCAGATTCATGATGCTTTGTATTGTCGTTAGATTCATTATCTTCTCTCTCAAGAACATTTTCTGTTATTCTGGAGGTATCATGCCTTTCAACTTCCTTTCGTTTTCTAGGATTTTTATCCTTTGAGCCAAAAGGTCTGCCGCGTTTCAAACGTGTTCCTGATTCACGTGTATCAACTTCCATTTTGCCTTTCTCTGGAATCTCAATGCGAGCAGGAGCATTTGCGGCGGGTATATATGATTTTGTTACCATTTTGGTATCAGCAAATGCATCAGGTAGTTGATTTGCGATGTTTTGTAAATGCATGATACGTCGAACTTCTAGTTCTGACTGTTTCGTAGGAGGATCAAGGTGTAATAAGGATGGCACATTCCATTTGATTTCTTTTCCCACTTTATTGTTATCTCCCCCTAGATTTGGGAATTCTTTTTCATTGAAATGACAATC
Organism: Moricandia arvensis; assembly: GCA_905132765.1. Classification (NCBI taxonomy): domain Eukaryota; kingdom Viridiplantae; phylum Streptophyta; class Magnoliopsida; order Brassicales; family Brassicaceae; genus Moricandia; species Moricandia arvensis. Next base: position 40,960 of record CAJHQP010004531.1, on the reverse strand, counting down.
AGCGAATCGTGCCGTAAAAACATCACCAGTTTGTGGTTCTAGATATCTTATTATCGATGGAGAATCATAACCAATATATATTCCCAACCGTCTTTGAGGTCCCATCTTTGTACGTTGTGGTGGTGCCACTGGAACATAAACCGCACAACCGAATACTTTTAGATGAGAGATATTTGGTTCTCTACCAGATACTAATTGTAACGGGGAATATCTATGATATGCACTTGGTCTTATCCGAATGAGTGCTTCTGCATGCAAAATTGCATGACCCCATACAGAAGTTGGGAGTTTGGATCTCATAATCAATGGCCTTGCAATCAGTTGCAGTCGTTTAATTAAGGATTCTGTCAATCCGTTTTGCGTATGAACATGATCAACTGAATGTTCTACTTCAATCCCTGATACCATACAGTAATCATTAAATGCTTGGGATGTGAATTCTCCAGCGTTATCTAATCTAACTCTTTTAATTGGATAATCAGAGAACTGAGCTCTTAATTTGATTATCTGAGTTAGAAATCTCGCGAATGCCATATTTCGAGATGATAATAAGCAAACATGTGACCATCTACTGGATGCGTCGATTAGTACCATAAAATAATAAAATGGTCCACATGGTGGATGTATTGGTCCACAAATATCACCTTGTATTCGTTCTAGGAATCTTGGAGATTCTTTATCAACTTTTGTTGGTGATGGTCTTATGATCAATTTCCCAAGGGCACATGCAGTACATGGCATTTTATTACTCTGATGTATATCTTGGGCTTTTACTGAGTGACCATGTGAACTCTCAATGATTTTACGCATCATTGTAGTGCCTGGATGGCCAAGACGGTCATGCCATAGTATAACATTTTCTGGATTTCTCTTGATAACAAAATGTGATTCTATTACATCAATATAAGTGTGATGTAATCCAGAAGGAAGTTCTGGGAACTTTTCCAAGATTAGATTTTTGCCTGATCTCTCGGAAATTATATATATATACTTCTTGCCATTTTCAGTTGCAGACTGAGTATCATATCCTTGAAGATATATATCTTTGAAACTCAACAAATTTCTTTTAGAATTTGGAGAATATAAGGCATTATCTATGGAAAACTTTGTTCCATTAGGCAACATAAAGTTTGCTTTGCCAATTCCTTCGATCAAGTCTGTAGGACCTGATATTGTGTTTACAGTCATTTTGCCTGACTTTAAGTTAGAGAAAAATCTCTTATCTTTCAGTATAGTGTGCGTTGTGCCACTATCTGGTATGCAAACTTCTCTACCAAGTTGTGTAGTTGTTGTTCCGTTTGTTCTCTTATCCATTTCTGAAATACACAATTAATGTTAATAAAGAAAATAAATTTCATAATAATCATATTGAAATTATACATTCACACAATAATTATATATTAATCTTCCACAAATAACAATTATTTATGGTATAATTGTGGAATTTTAAGAGTCACATGATAGGAAATTAAGCTTCCGGGAGAGCTTTGGAACCAGTCGGACAAGGCATGTGATTCTTCATGAGAAGCTCGTTATTTTTTTCTGCCATGAGAAGTGCCACAATTAAATCTGAAAATTTAGTGTATCCCCGCAACCTATATTGTTGTTGCAGGGTGATGTGGCTCTTGTGAAATGTGTTGTATGTCTTCTCAAGCATTTGAGATTCGGTAATCTTTTCACCACAATATCTCAATTTGGCTACAACCCTTAGTACAACAAAATTGTAATTCACCACTTTGTCGAAATCGTAGAATTTCAGACTTTGCCATTCATCCCGAGCAAGTGAAAGTGTTATATCTTTCTGCTGATCATAACGATCTTTCAGAGACTTCCATAGCTCTTTAGGATTTTTCAAATTGGCATATTCATAAATAATACTTTCATCAAGGTGTCTTCTAAGGAAGATCACCGATTCAGCCTTTTCTTGAGGCGTTGAAGTATTATTCTCTTTAATGGTCTCAGATAAATCAAGAGATTCAAGATAAAGTTCGACATTTGCAACGCACGAAAAGTAGTTGGTACCGGTGGTGTCTAGGGCGTGAAATTGGAGCTTCTCCATGTTTGTTATTAGATTTCCAAAATCAAATAGTAATAAACAACACAATTAGAATTATTATTTCATTAAATATTTGAAGTGCGGGAATGGTTACAAGAAATAAATTTTATAAAAATATTTAAAAGCCATTAACATTAATCATGCAAGCAATTACAAGGAGAAATAATGCATAAAAAGCTAAATAGACATTAATGCCAAAATTTTCAGCACTAATTCCTCCAAGATAAATCAAATACATGGAAGTAAAAATAAAAATCGCACATAAAATCAAAAATAGCCGAATCATCATTCTTGCAAGAAAAATCGGAGGAGAACGATTTGAAAATATTTGGTAGGAGATGAAATGTTTTGGATGAGTTGAATGAATGAATGATGAGTGTATTTATAGATGAAAAACACTGTTCATGACCGTTGGAAAAAGGGGAAAATTTTGAAAAAATTTCTTTGTGACCGTTGGGATTAAATTATTTGATCCAAAAATCAATCTGAAAATATTGTAATATATAATCAATCAGATTTAAGAAATATTTTATTTTATTTTATTCAAGTGATCAAATCCTTTTATGTAATATTTATAATTTAAACGGCGGCTTAGACGACTATGTACAATAAATAAAGTATAAGACGGCTCAATCAATCAATGCTTAATGAATAAAGTATAAGACGGCTCAGCCGATCAATGCATAATGAATAAAATATGAGACGGCTCGGCCGATCAATGCATAATGAATAAAATATGAGACGGCTCGGCCGATCAATGCATAATGAATAAAATATGAGACGGCTCGGCCGATCAATGCATAATAGGTGAATTATAAGGCGGCTCGGCCGACCAGTGTATACTAATATTAATTATAGTAAATTGAAATTAACATTAAAAATAGTACTGGCGGTATACCGACCATTATAACGAGATATATGTGATACTTATGAATTTTACCGAACTGGAGAGTGACTGGGGAATGATCGGAGAGTGATCGTGCTGATAACGTGTTGTAAAAGGCTTAGAATTTATCGTATTTGGAAATATTATAAATGAAAATACTTTATATCTATAGGAATCGAGAGAGAGAATGTATTATCGAAAGGAAATGTGTGTTTACAATGAATGAATTCGATCCGTATTTATAGAACGAAATTCACTGTGCAAATAGTAAATTCACTGTGCAAATAGTGACAGTGAGCCCCAAATACTGTCTAGATACAGAAAGTAGGTATACCTGCATTTTGACAGGTATACATGTGTTTATACACGTTTTATAACAATTTTGGACTTTTATTAAATAGGCGACGAAGTTAGGTTATAGTTGTTAGGATTGAAAGCCCAACAAGATATAGAGGACCAGATTTATTCCAAGAAACGTGGGAGAGTCAGGCTCTTCTTCATCTTCCACGTGTCCCCATAATCGCTTCACCCAGAAAGATCCTAACCCTTAATATTGTAAATGAAAACTTAATGAAATTAATCATCTTCCTAAGTAAGGTTATGCAGCAATAAGGCGAGTTTAAAGTTCGTTCACCTGCCTTTAAATGTGTGAATATATATAGTCTCATGTGTTTGTAGAGAGACATCTCTGTCAAAAAGAAAGATTGATCGGTGGGAGGAGAAGTATGAGAAACATTGTGTAACGACCCGGTCCGGTAAATCCCGTTAGTTTCGGGGAAAACTCTCGGGATTTCTCTATAAAAATCAACAACCTTCTTCTTATTCCTCATTTGCAAGAAAAGAAAAGAGAAGAAGAGATAGAGAGAGAAGGAAGAGAGAGAAAGGAAGAAAGAAAGAGAAAGAGAAGGAGGAGGAGCACTCGCCGGAGCTTGTCACCGGAGCCACCACCGCCAGGACCGAGCCAGTAGAGTCACCATCGTTCGCAGCCAAGGTAACCCCCGGAAAACCGCCTCCCCTTTAAGTTATGTGTTGGCCGAAACTTGTTTTGCTCATATCTCTTAAACCGTTTAGTTTCTCGAAAATCCGAGACCACCATCGCGTTCCTCTCGTCGAGACGAGTCCGTAGACACCAGAATCGCCCCGATCGGACACCGGGGTGGCCCACACTCGCCGCCGGAAGTTTCGCCGGCAGGAGAGTGGATCTCACGCGCCGCCGCTCTGCGCGCGCGTGGATCTCACGCGCCGGCGCCGGAGCCCACTCGCCGGCGCGCGTGGATCACACGCGCCGCCGCCGGATCTCACTCGCCGCCGCGCGTGTGATGTACGCGCCGCCGTTGACCGATGTTGACTTTTGACCAGCAGTTGACTTTTGCCCGTTTGTCCGTTTTGACCCGTTCGAAAGGCGTTCTGACACGATTTTTCGTCCTGATTTCAGATTTGGGGTCTGTTTGAGCCCCAGGAGTCCACAACTACCACTTTCCCACATTGCTAAGGTGAGGGTCTATTCCGTAAATCCCGAACCAGTATTAGAATTCTTCCTATTGTCGTCTAGTTTCGAAACATGTTCCGTCTGATTGAAATCGAGTCTTGCGTGGTAGTTAGTTCATTCATTGCGAAACAAAATTAGGGGTCTAGAGGATTCAACTATTGATATGATTAAGTGATGTTAAGCAATGGTACATATATAGATGTATTTAGATATATATATTAGTAGGGACTATGTGATGAGGTCGTGTGCTCGACCCACCGACAACTCACATGTGGTAGAGACGGCCCTCCATGTGCGGGGGAGTAACCTTGCCACAGGGTTGAGTCAGGAGGTGCAGAGACGTAATTCTGTACTGTACCACATGGTGGGCGAGGTTCGGAGACGTAATTCTGGGCTACCGACGCATATTGTTTGGAGCGCTATGCAGAGACGTTTGCATTCGACGCATTTGGTGTAAAGGTGATGGTACAGAGACGTAATTCTGTACTATCATCGCATAGAGGTATTTGAGATATATCCATAGAGGAGAATGCGGGGCGTATGGCTTATCTATGTGCTATCATAGCATTGGTTGTTTCGTGTGATGTCCTAGACATCGTGTTTGTTCATGTTAGTGCTAAACTTCCATAGTGGGAGTTCTTTTACCCAAGTCAGTGGTTTGCGTGTCTAGCATCCCATACCTCACTGAGTGACTCCCCTGTTGCTCACCCCTCATTTCTTTCCACCTTTCAGGTGATACTGACGATCAAGATTGATCATATCGGCGGGTGCTTTTGGGATTGTTTTCTCCGTTGTATTTCAGACGTATTTTATAATATTATTGACATTTATTCGAGTTTGTGTATTATTTGGATTTATGAGATTTGGATTTTTATGTATAATTATTATGATGGGATTTTAGACAATTAATATTATTATTATATTATTACGTGAGATGCGGGTCTCACAATTTGGTATCAGAGCTTCACATCCGGGTAACGGGTGTCACATCTGTCTTCTCAGATTTTCCAAGGCCAGGAATGTGAAAAGAGACAGCAAGCTTATGGGGGTTGATCTACTTCTTCTTGAAGCTAAGGTACCTCTGGCGATTTTGAAAACCAAGCGCTGCCCTTTTCCTGATTTATAGGTAACGTAGGATTAATCATTCTAGGGTTCATGGTGTTTTTTCAGCTTATGCTTTCAAAATCGACCATGGAATTTCAATAGGGTGATGGGAGACGACTATTTACAGTGAATCTCTGGAGCAAGCTACTGTTCATGTCATTTGGTCTGGCTTTCTTGCAGGCTCGGATTGCAAACCGTCAATAATTCATAGGATTATGAACAGAACGTTATCAAATCAGAAGCCAAGCTAATCCCATGAGATTTTTCCGTAAGGGTCAATACCAGTGGCAAGACAACTGATTTTGCTTCTAATTATATTATCATCTAATCTATTAAAACTGAAGTACAATTAATACTTAACCCTAACTTTTCCTTAATATTTACAATTGACTGCCATTACTCTGAATATTGTCTTTTAAAATTTTTTTAAACCATGTTAAATAAAGAAATTGAATTAAAATGACACGTTACATATCTCCTTATATTTAGGACGTTAGCATAGATTACAAAAACTCAAGTTTCCATATCTCATCTTGATATGAAGATCATACTTAAAATAAAAACTAAATATAATTAAATCTAGAATATTAGTTATAGGTAAACGAAAATTCTGGCCTTTCTACAAAAATGTAAACGTGAATGCAAAAAACAGATTTACATAAGATAATTTTTTTTTAAGAAAGGCTTTTAATATAAAATAAAGTTTCATTGTTATAGATTAAAAACGTTCTTTAACATTTCATTTTACTATCATATAACATAAAACATTTCAATCAATAAATTTAAATTTAGATATACATTAAAACACATCAAGAAATTAACTATTCTCGGTTAATCAACTATAGAAAATAAAAAATATTTAAATTCATTTTTTTACTCTATGCATATCTTTTCAGATATATAAGATTTAGTTGTCATACAAAAAGAATTTTTGGAATATAACGATTAAATATATGAGCCAATATATAAAATCTTTTTTATATATACCAAATATACAAGCTAATATATAAAAATCGCTTATTTTTTTTATCGACTTACTGGGCCATAGTCGGCTGGCCCAAATCGCCCACTAGCCTCATCGCAGTAGGCGAGGTTAATACCCCATATGCCTAAGAGATTGACTTGGTACGCATATCACCTATCCTAGAAACTCCCAGCCTACAATGGATTTATTCCAATATTCACTATTATCTCATTTATGATTTCACCCATCTAATTTATTTATATGTTAATGTAGATTTAATTAATTAAAATCTCACTATTAATTTATATAATTGAACTAATAGTAAAATAAACTTTTAGTTTCAATAATATAATTTAACTTATTCAATATGTAGGTTTTTGTTGCTTTTAATTACTAATCTTAGTTTTAATTTTGATTTTTTAAACTAATAACAAATGTTCCCATATAAAATTACATGAATTTTAATAAATTAGTTAAATCTGAAACACCAAAAACTAAACCCAGTATATTATGTAAAATTCTTTTTGACATTTATTAAATGTTTCTTTCATAAGTTTTGTAAAAACATCAGTATCAAGCATATATTATGTAAAAATGTGTAACACATGTAAATAGTATTTTTTTAAAAAATATATATTAAATAGAAAATAATTCTTAAAAACTATATTGCATTCATATTTTATTGAATATTAGTCCAAAACAAATAACTAAATAAAATATATAAACAAACCATTTATGCAATGAAGGCTAGATATAATAAAAAAATATCTTTTGCAAACCACAATTTTTTTGTGTGTGTATAAATGTCATATTAGTATATGGTTTATGCAAATTTTTAAAATTTAAATTGTCAAAAATATAAATATAATTTGACTATAAAAAAAACAGAACACCCGCACGGGCGTGCGGGTTCAACTCTAGTATAAGTTAAAACTAAAACCTCATGTTGAAGACAAATTACAATTATAAATGAAATTGTTGGTGTTTATCTATCCTTGCAGGCCCAAATTGCAAACTTTCAAAAGAAAGATGTTCAAGTAGATGTCAAAGGTACCTCTTTTTCATTAATCTTTTATAAACACTTAGTGCCAATTCAATCACTGTCAATTGGTCATTGGAAGCTTATATTAAGCCAAATTCGAAGTTTATTTGGTCTTGACTCTTTTTTCTTTGGAGGGGGTCAGATCATTGCACATGTGAAAATAAGTCGTGAAAGTTGGTCAAGGAGTGAATGACTTTGGGAGGAACATAGGGGGTTGTTTAAGCACACGCTATAACCATTGGGAAACGTGTCAGAACAGAGGCAAACATCACAGCTGGGGTTGTGTCGGTCAACTCAGCCGCAGTCTTAGCTCAATAACATGATTGTCTAGAGACCCGAGTAGCTAAACCTAAGTGATGTTAAAAAAAACACAAGGCTGATTATCAGCCGTTGTCGTCTCAGCTAAGTTTCGGTTCAAGGGAAGCATAGGAGAGGTCAACAAAGGCAGACAATCAGTGAGTGCAACTAAGTTTACTTCAATTCAGTTCCACGATCTACTCTTTAACATGGAGGATCTCTGCATATAAGGTTTTGATGACAAAGTGGAAACTCACAATGGTTTCATCTCCTTTGCGTTAACCCTTTTCGAAACAGAATCTTCCGGTCATGGCGAATTCACAAATCCATCTCTCCAAATTGAAGCCAGGGCACAATAAGTAGGTTCTGGTCAGACGTCTGCTTTGGTTTTCGGGATCTAGAACGTTAAGAAATGAGGAAAGCTAATTGGGGTTGACATGGTATTCGTTGCATAAAAGGTTAGTAACTGATCTTCTGTTTCTTGTGTATGTATAAATTTAAAAGTTGTGTTTGTCTTGAACAAAAGAAAAATTGTATTTGTAATGGATGTTTTGGATATCCAATTGGGGTAAGAATTTCTGATATTCTAATCTGATGGCGTAAAATTGATCTGGCTCGAGAGAAGGATTCTGCTGACTTTTCATTCATAAACGCAAAAAAAGAGCAGCCTAACTCAGCAAAACATCATAATATCAATTTATGAGACATACTAATCAGTTTTTGTCTCAGGGAGTTGAAGAGCTTCACTTTGTCCAAAACTAAAGATCCTTCTGTCCGAGAGTCGTGAAAAGCCTTTGCATGTAGAAACAGAGAGTATCTACAGGCAGTCGTCATGTCGGTTTTCTAATGTATATTGTTAAAGTTACAGAGAAACAATGATCACGTTCATGCCTCAACTCAACCAGCTTTCAAATTATTAAAAAGTTCACATTTTTCTCATGTTAATACTTCGGCATCTCAAGATTCTAAGAAAAAAGGTAATACTAACGCAGTTTCTAATAATGCAAATGCAATGCTACGGGTAGTTAAATTTGTTCAGTGTGCCGCATATTAAACTAAATCATGTTCATAGTTCAATAACAAATCTAATAAGTAGTTAAATGACAGCTGAAAACATTTAAGAAACTACAGAAAAATATGAAAATAATTTTTGTGGGAACACCAATGTTACATGGAAATGCAAACGGAAGCGGGTACGCGGAAGCAGAACCGTGTGGAGACGTAGAAGCAAGATTTTTTAAAAAGTTAAGAAGCGGGCCGTGTTGGAAGCGTATATATATATATATATTAAAATTTATAAAATATAACTAAAATTATGTGATTCAAATTAAAAATAATTTATTTATTCATTTATACTAAAATTAAATGATTTCAGACATATTCAAATCTGTTGTGTCAGTTATTTTGAAATATTAAAAATAATTATTTGGATAATAATTTTATAAAATTAATTTATTTATATTTTCATAATTATAATATGTCTTTAATAAAAAAATAGTGTATAAAGATAATTTCTAATATTAGTTTTAATATTTTCATATTTCTATTTACTCTATGTTAATAATTTTAAATTTTAGATTTTATATAAGAAAAAAACACATGATTTATATTTTATTTATTTAGTTATGACATTGAATTTTTTAAATGGAAGCGTGATTCCAAAATGGATTCGTAAGCTTCCAATGTATTTTTAAATAGGATATTATAAACATTTTGGAAGCGAGATTCCGTAAGCTTCCACAAGGTTCCGATTCTGGTTCCGAAGCGGAAAGCAGACATCCGACGAAGCTTCCGTGTAACCTAGGGAACACTACTTAATGAAAGTTGATGTTAATTTCAATTTAGACAAAAAAAACAAAAAAAAATATTTTTATTAAATAAAAACAATAATAAAAAGAGAAATAATATTTAAAATTATAAAATGTCACATATATATTTAATAATAAATTAAATTAAATTTATGTCAGAAATATAAATAAATATCAACAATTAACCAAATATTATAATATATCTCACGAGAAATATGTTATTTATGTTACATTCTCATTATATTACTAGCTCTTCAATATTATATTAGTTTAATATAAACGGTTACGAAATACAATTATATAGAGCCCAATCTATTCATACAAATGATAATTATGGGAACCGAAAACCTATTTCTGAAAGCCTAAAATATAGCAAACCACAATTAACCAATCAGTTATGAATTTAAAATTATCAAAAACATACAAGCAAACAACCACGAAAATTTCATCCAACCTTTATAATATGTTATATACCACAACCTATTAATATAGACATGAATACCGAAATCAAACATAATTAATCTTAACATATATAATCTATTCACGTCCTAACATTCTTAAAAATAATAAAACATTATTATACACTTATATTTCACATATTAACATAAAACACACATAATGAAATATACAATAATATAATTATATGCATCACATGTAACAAAGATACAATAGTATTAGAAAACTCAACCTCATGCTCTTTTGATTGAATTTGATTGATTTATGTATTTATAGTGTTATAAAAGTTAAAACACTATATTCTTACAATTCAGAATTAAAACAACAATAATACTAAGAATTCAGCTTTTTTAGTTATATAATTGAAATTTGGTGTAGATAATGTAACCATTTTCACACCCAACTTAACATAAAAAAAAAATTTACACAAAATTATATCTTGTATAAAAAATGATCCATCAAATACCGCGCGTAATGCGGTCCTACCCTAGTCTATATATATAAAAGACTGTTCAAATCACTATAGAGACTGCCATGTCAAGTCATAAAGTCGAGTAACAGTATTGCGCCACGTGTCCTGTTGATCTACGGTTTAGGCTTCTTTTTGGGCCTATTTCTTTTGTTTTGGGTTTTGCTGCTTTCCAGCCCATTTAGTTTCACTTAACCCTAAGCCTTCAACAAAACACCAGCCTCCTCTGCGTGCGATGGCGACGGTTCCCGTTCTTTCATCATCCCTAAACGTCTGCCTTAATTCTTCTTGATTACTCACCTAGGGATTCAGATTACTTCTTGGAATAACGATGGTTTAACTCATTGTAGTTGTGCGTTTTTCTCTCGCTCTGGAATTAGTTTTGACTTGAAGCTGCAGAGAAGGTTAGTTTTACGGGGTTTCCTCTGACATGCCAGTTGTTCCTTCTGCTGTTCCGGCTTCTGTTCATTGCAAACTCTCCGCTAAAATCTATGAGACGCGCAAAAATTATGGGCTTGAGAGTTGGCATCAGGTTCTTTTCTCACTTCTCTGTGCTTCCATTTCAACTTTCCGTCTTATGGTTTCCGAGTTTTCTGTGTTATCTCTCTCATTCATAAGGATGCTGCTTATAGTTAATTTCTCCTTTTTTAATCGTAGCTTCAGTAAACTGTGCAGAGTTAGACTTCTTTGGTTGACCATAACAAGAACGGCAAAGTCATTGAGTTGTGATTGATAAATTTTCCAAATTAACTCAAGCAAAATATTGAAAGGTTTGTAATTTCAATGAATTTTTAGCATTAGCGTCTGAGCTTAATTAAGGATTTTCTATTTAGTGGAATCAGCTTCACCTTCTCCTTTTTCTTTTAATTTTAAATTCAGTTTCTAGGATGCTTAAGAAGAAGCAGTGATTTTGTTTTGGGGGTTATATTTGTTTGGATAGTTTTGTAATTTGGTTGAGGTGATGTTGCGCCCAAGCAGGAATCTGGTTCTTTTCTAATATTAAGCACTTCACAAAGAATTTATTGTCGATGAGTGGGGATGTATCTCTCAGGGTTCAGTACGGTCATTGATAATTGATATTCTATTGACTTTTTCTTTGAGATTAGGACAAAGGTATTTTGAAGCGCCAGCTCGAGATGGTTTGTTCTTTTAATTTGTTTCTTGAATATATGGTTTGACTATGTTCTTCCTTTAATTAATGATATTGTTTGTATGTTTGCTTTAGAATGGACAGAGCAAAAGCTGCTGAAATATTAGCCAACAACCTGAAAGTTTTTGTGAAGTTTATGAAGATCTTTACAAAGAGATCAGTCAGCTTCTGACTGAGAGAATTTCAGGTAAATTTTGCTTTAGCCTTAATAATTTAACTTTGTAAAATGCATACACTTAAGTGTTAACGTGTGTGTTTGATATCTCCACAGGGAAAAAAGCAATTGTCGAATATAGTGATACAAAATCAACCTGGAATATAATGTATACTCAGTTGAAGAAACTGATAAGATAAAAATCCTTTGTTTGATGAGAAACTTAACGTCGACAGCTTCAAGTCTTCGTGCATGTGAACTTTGATCGATCAAAGGTGAATGTTCTATATCTTTTTCGAAAAGAAGAGTCAAGTGCCCAACACTTTTCTTTTGTGGGGAATATTTCAGCTTGAATTGGCAGCACCAGCTATGTAAAAATCAGAGGCTTAATCATGAGTTCAACTAATCAACCAAACTGACAAAATTATACATCCCCTCTTCTTTGATGTATGCTATTGGAATTTTGTTTTATCTTGAACTTACTTGATTACTGAAATGATTTTATTGTTGCAGATTGTACAAAGTCGTGAACATTCTTGAGTTCAACAGCACAATGCAAAGAAAAAAAATGCAAGTGATAGTGCATGATGAAAATCGAAAACTCCGACTGTTTTGTAAAGAAGCAGATAAGTGGTGACACATGACTTTAAAAACAAACCTTTGAAAAAGTAGACATATCTTCCTTTTGAACTTATTTTATTCCATTTGGTTCTTCACTAATTTTACTTAATTAACCTATCGTGATATGTGTTTTAAGCAAATTCAAGTTAGGTGCACAAGGCAAGAAGCAATTGTGCGTAGTATTGATATGAAAGCAAACACTTGTGTCAGGTAGAATCCTGGCTCAAGCAATTTCATTGTGGTAACTCCCCAACTTAGCATCTTAAATTGATTCCTTATTCATCTTTTAGCTACAGATCATGATCAGATTACATTATCACACATTGTCACACAAATCTTTATTAAATTGAGAGGACTTTTAAGCTTATTGCAGGTAGGTTCACCTGATCATCACAACCATTATTACGATTCATGAAACATAAATGATAGAAGAAATTCTAAAACAAAGTGTCGGATAATTGTAAATGTTTGAGATAGAACATCTAAAACAAAAGCTCATATATCATTAATATTTTCATAGTAAACACCAAAAGATGCAGTATAAAACCGTGTGAAGAAGAAAGAATAAGAATAGAGATAAAACAGAAAGGAAAAAGTTTGAAAAATATACAATTAGTCCCATTCCAATTTATGTGCAAGGTAAAATGGTCAACCACATACGACGATGAGGATGTAATTCATAAAATAAACACAACCATTAGATTATAACATGAGATTAAATGTTTGACATAAAGTAGAAATAATACACCCCGATATAGAGATATTTGTCAAGCGTTAAACATTTTAAATACATAATTTTCTTAGCGAAGCAATCCTAAAAAAAAAATTCTTTCTATTTAACATTTTTCATCAAATAGTTATTCATAAATATGGCATATAACTTAATTCTTAAACTTAAATTTTTATTCTTTTATCATTTAAACTAAATTTAGTAAAAAACTTTTTTATAATCCTTGAATTTGATCAAACTAAAACTTTTGCGTCAACCATTTTATTAATAAATAATGATATAGTGAAATATATAAAATAATCTAAAATACAGAAACTTTGAAAAAAAATACGTAAAATTCATAACAACAAAACTGTGGAAAAAACTATTTACGTTTCATCAAATTCGGACAAATGAAAATAAAACAAAAATGAATCCCAATTTTTTTACTACTAAATTTAAGATTAGCCAGAAAATGATAATAGAATCACAACTAATGATTAATAAATAATCAAAAACTAAAAAAAAATAACTTGACAAACAAATAGAACTAAAAATTTTAGTAAATAAACCAGCTTAATGAAAAAATTCAAGACTAAAAGAAAAAATCGGTAAGAACGAAAAGAAGAGACATCTTTTACAATATTAAGTTTTGGCATTTCATCAATTATAGAAAAAAAGTAAATATCATCCAATTTGATTTCTTTTTTTGGTCACAAAACTCAAATTTCAACAAATTAACAAACAATGATGAAAATCACAACAGTGATTAATAATCAAAACGAATATTTTACGAAAAGTAGTTTGAAAAATAAAATAAGATGTCAACAAAAACAACAAATAATTTAGTGAAAATACATAATGTAACGGATGTTTGTTGCAAAATTTATTCAACTAATAATGATTTAGTAAAAATTACATAATTCAATCCAAAGCTATATAACTTCAAGAATAAATACAAAAAGTCATAAAGACAAATAAAGAAAATCCATTTACATTATTACTTTTTCATATTTCATCAAACCCCGAAAAAGTGAAATATCACGGATATTTTCTTTTGTTATGTGGTTACCAGACTCAATTTTAAAGAAATTAAAATTAAAAAGATGAATACAAATCACAATATTTTTAGAATTAACAAGATCTGAAACAATTAAAAATACCAAACATCTTATCATTACTAAAGTATCGATACATTCTTACAAAAAAAGAAAAATACATCACAACATAGTTTCTTGCACTTCAAAATTAAAGTAAATAATTACATAGTTTGGACATGCAACACTATACAAACAACCTTAAAATAACACATAGGAATATAATAATAGATGACATAAAAATTACAACAAAATAAAATAATTACACCACCTGAATAAATAAAATATTATTACATTCAAAGAATAACAACTATGTTATTAATTAATTTAGTCAACCAATACGACTTCATTTCTCAATATCGTAACTACCTAGATAAGCAAAAATCATATATAATTTTTTTTTAATTATATACCAACTTTTTAAGATAAATATATTTATCGATTCAAACACTTAATTATGTTGAAATCCCGCGCGAAGCGCGGACTCGGCCCTAGTATCTAACAATTTAAACCAATGAATGAAACCAAACGTATTCATAGTATGTTCATGTTCAGCAATAAAGTCAAACTTATAACTTAAACAATTCTAATATGTTACAATTCCATTACGTACAATACTACACAGTCCTATAAAGGTTTCTTATACTTTTACATTTTCTTATATTATACCATATAAAATCCCTAATTTTCAGTATGTAATAATTCCTAACCGATTCTAACTTATACCCTCAGCCATAAAGAATATTACATGCAGTAAACCATAAACAATAGTATTATATGCACTCAGCCATATAAACAAGTTTGAATGATTTCAAATTAAGGTGATGTATCCTATTCAAACTAAAAATAATTTCAAAAACGTGTGACTGATCTAAGCTAAGCATATATATATGTTTTAGGAAAGCAATAAAGCATTCAAACATGTTAAACCAATAATGAGGTAAGCAATAAACGCGTGAGGATAACAACATATATAAGCAATAAAAACAAGTTTATAAACTTAAAGTAAGATCATCAAATAGCACACGTTGAGTAAGACTATTAAAATCATTCATACGAGTGTAATCATTATGAGATTGAGCATTAGCTTGTAAACATCGACAAGATATTTTTTCAATCGAATGATATTCTTTCCTTAAAACAAGGGTAGATCAATATTGTCGATTAAAACTCCTAAACTCATACAATGTATGAATCGATTCTTACAAACCATAAATTGATAATAAGCATGGTTTGAATAAGGAATGAATATAAACTAAAAATATAACATAACTAAAAATCTATACCTATTAGCTTAAGATCGTTATAGCTTCGTGATGATAACGTTTTGTAAGTAGAGAAGAGAAGAGAGGAATTAGTGTGTCTTATTCTATAAATAATGAACTCTTTATATAAGAACTAGATTTTATACTCGCGCTACGCGCGAGTCTACATTTATAATTTAGTTTAGTTTTTATCAAAAGTTTAATTTACATATTATAATGATTTCTATTAATTTTATTTTTATGAAAATGTTTTTAAAATATGTTTTATACTTTTATTTGTTTACAAAACTGTAATTTTAATTTTATTACTATTTAGTATTTATTTATATTATAAATTATGTATAACTATTTATATTATTTAAAGATAAATTTTCTGGTTATTATTTGATAGATTGCTGAATGCATATAAATATGGTAATATTATAAATATTTTATTATAATTTTATTTATTTTTTAATTGGGATGAAATAAAAAATTAATCTATAAGCATGATGTTTAAATTTTCTATTTACTTATCAAAGTTATATTAGAAATGTGTGATTCCTATATATTTATTATATGCTCATATATACTTGAAATACTTTTGTTTAATTATGTTTATATATATACATATATATATATATATATATATCTTATATATTTTAATTAATTTTAATTAATTATACTTTTGTAAATGTATTGTTTGAGATTAAAAATTTGTAGATATTCTTAAGTTTATTGTTGTAGCGAGAAGTAAGATAGGTTTGTGAACAATACTTTTCATCAATTTTTGTATGAAAATTGGTAGATAATTAAAGAATAACATAAATAATTGGTCCACCGATTAGAAAATACAAAATAATAATTAGTAAAAGATTTAAAGATAAGAAGCGCTATGAACTTAGGAGAAACATGCTCACTCTTATTAATACCACACTATCGGCTATAACATTTGCTTTACTTGTGTGGCAATTATAATTCTCATTGTTGATGAGGACCAGCTTTCTAAGAGAAATTATATAAAGGAAAGATATCATCAGATCCTGATAACAAAGTCTTATATATTTATGTAGAGAGTAATGAAGTTTTTATCATATCGGTCTTTTCTCTTGTCAACCGTTTGATTAAACTCGGTATAAGAATGAATCATAAAGTTTTACCTCTAAGTATCATGGTCAGCATGATCTATATGTATAAAAATTGTTTGTCTAATGAAGAATTTGTGAGAAATCACCTTGGAGGTTGTTTTGTTAATAAGGACCAAGTTCATAATTTTGTATAGACTACATCAGCTTTTAATTTTTTCTTGTAATAGCCTATTCGATTAAATAGTTGAATGCATATATTTTTTCTGTAAAAAATTGTGTCAAACATAATATATAGTATGTTTCATAAACATATATATTGGTAAGGGCTAAATAAACATCCTTATTCCTTTTGATTAGTGAGAAACAACTCAAACCTCATAACCAAACCATCCCTTTGATGTTACATTTTTCCCAAAATATGAGTCACTCTAATAATAATTTCATTCTTATTAACACCTTTTTAAAGTCATCGAACACCAAAAAAGAAATAAAAATCAATCATTATTAATTCTCTCTTTTCTTTCTTCATAATCTTTCTTATTCTCTTATGGAACTTTATACAGTTATTTATAGTCACATTAATACTTTATATATAGATTTTTTGTATTATATAATAAATGAATTTTTGTAGCTGTTTTAGTTTTTTTTTAATTTAACTATTTTAATATTAATTTACATTTTGAAGAATTATGAAAATTTATTTTTTACTATAAGGTTTGGATGTTTGCTATTTTGATCTTAATGCATTAGCAGTTAAAAAAAGAAAATTCATTATAAAGAAGCGATTGTCTTTTGATATTGTCATATCATAACTTAACATGTCTTAAGACACAACTTAAAAAAAACTTTCCACTATTTATTTTGTTCTTACATAGAGTTTTAAAATGTTAAATTCACATTTGATATACATTATGCCATTTTCCTAATATATATTGATCATAAATTTCACTTATTCACTTATTTCACATTTTTATAAAATTGATTTCTTTTAGTGATTTTTATTTGTATAAGTTTAATATAAATTTTTATTTTATTGTCTAAGAAATATTTTTTAGTAATCTTAATATGTTTAAAAATATAAATAAAATAGTGACTCAAAATATATTTCTTGGTGCTTTAAAATAACATATGGACATTTTTAGTGACTAATAGCATCAACATAAATATAGCATATTTTGTTTTGTGAATATCCTAATAGCATATAGCCAAAAACTTTAAATCATATGTTTTAAATTTATAAAGTTATAATTGTTTGAAAGTCTTGAATTTTAAAGTAATTACTATTTTGTTAGTTAATTTTATGTTAAATTTCAAAATTTATCATAGATATTAAGTTAATATATTTATTATATTTTTTCTTATTAACCTTATTTAATATTGATGTATAATTTTTTTTAAATAAATATTTTTCTAGCAATGTTGACACTTTTATGAATAAAAAATTAAAACTGTGACTTGTCATATTTTAATTGGTCGTTTGACATCTTATGTGGATGTTCGCAATGACTTATAGCCTCAACTTTTATATAGTATAGAATCATACATAATGTAACACCGGTTTTTAAGAATAAATTTAACATTCATTCAAAAAAATATTATATATAGTGATGACTTGGTCATGTAGTAGCTAATGCAACAACGTAAAGAGAGAACGTGCGATGAATCACACTATCAGTTGATTCAGCAACACCGGTTTTGATCAATAAAAAACAACTCAAAACTCATAAGTAAACCACTTTTGGTGATGTTACGTGCTTCCCAAAAGTGAACCACTCTAGCATGGAATTCATTCTTATTAAACCCTTTTGTAAGATCATCGAAAATCAAAGAAGAAACATAAGCAACCATTGTGTAAATATTTCTTTTCTTTTTCAATCTCTCTCTTTGTCAAAGTAAATCTTGAAAACCCTTTGATGTTTAGACAAATATTTATAGTCACCCTCATACTTCATATATTAGAAGTTTTTTATTTTATATATTCAGTGAATTTTCATTTTTAAAAGTTTTATTTTTGTTATTTAATATCAATTTTCCATTTTATTTTGGTATAAATGATACTTTGAATTTATTATACTTAAAAGGAAAAAAATTTGTAGTTTGACATAATTTATTATCTTTAAAAAGTCAATATTACCAAAAATTGTTCATTTCAAAATAAAATAGAAATCAATATCAAATATGGTAAAATTATAAAAGTAAAAACATTATATAATTTAAAGTAATACATAACTGGTTTTTGAAAATATGACGAATTATTATATTTTTAAAAAATGTTAATATACCCAAAATTATATTAAAAACAAAACTACAATTTACTTTTGATTTTTCATTTTTACTTTAACAATTAACATTTTTAATCAAGTTGTAAAATACTAATATTACTAAAACATTTTTATTATACTTGAGAAGACAATATTGTTTTGTTGATATTACAATCTACTTTTGATTTTCCTTTTTACTTTAACAATTAACATTTTTAAGTAAGTTGTAAAATATTAGTATTTATTTTTTTAGTTTAAATTATATATGGAACACTAATTTTGTTTTTAATATAATTTCTGAAATATTAACATTTTTTTATATTTACGAAAATCAGTTCTGTATTAAGAAGACAATAATGTTTTGTTAATATTAACATTTACTTTTGATTTTCCTTTTTACTTTAACAATTAAAAGTTTTAAGCAAGTTTTAAAATATTAATATTTATTTTGTTATTTTAAATTATATATAGAACACTAAATTTGTTTTTAATATAATTTTAGAAATATTAACATTTTTTAAAATATAATAATTCGTTATATTTTCAAAAATTAGTTATGTATTAAGTTAAATTATATAATATTTTTACTTTTGTAATTTTACCATATTTGATATTGATTTCTATTTTATTTTGAAATGAACACTTTTTTGGTAATATTGACATTTTAAAGATAATAAATTAAAAAGATGATTTGTCATATTATGATTGATCGTTTAACATCCTATGTGGACACCTTCAATGGCTTATAGTCTCAACTTTTTGTTAGTTAATTTTATGTTAAATTTCAAAATTTATCATAGATATTAAGTTAATATATTTATTATATTTTTTCTTATTAACCTTATTTAATATTGATGTATAATTTTTTTTAAATAAATATTTTTCTAGCAATGTTGACACTTTTATGAATAAAAAATTAAAACTGTGACTTGTCATATTTTAATTGGTCGTTTGACATGTGGATGTTCGCAATGGCTTATAGCCTCAACTTTTATATAGTATAGAATCACACATAATGTAACACCGGTTTTTTAAGAATAAATTTAACATTCATTAAAAAAAATATTATATATAGTGATGACTTGGTCATGTAGTAGCTAATGCAACAACGTAAAGAGAGAACGTGCGGTGAATCACACTATCAGTTGATTCAGCAACATCGGTTTTGATCAATAAAAAACAACTCAAAACTCATAAGTAAACCACTTTTGGTGATGTTACGTGTTTCCCAAAAGTGAACCATTCTAGCATGGAATTCATTCTTATTAAACCCTTTTGTAAGATCATCGAAAACCAAAGAAGAAACATAAGCAACCATTGTGTAAATATTTCTTTTCTTTTTCAATCTCTTTCTTTGTCAAAGTAAATCTTGAAAACCCTTTGATGTTTAGACAGATATTTATAGTCACCCTCATACTTCATATATTAGAAGTTTTTTATTTTATATATTCAGTGAATTTTCATTTTTAAAAGTTTAATTTTTGTTATTTAATATCAATTTTCCATTTTATTTTGGTATAAATGATACTTTGAATTTATTATACTTAAAAGGAAAAAAAATTGTAGTTTGACATAATTTATTATCTTTAAAATGTCAATATTACCAAAAATTGTTCATTTCAAAATAAAATAGAAATCAATATAAAATATGGTAAAATTACAAAAGTAAAAACATTATATAATTTAAAGTAATACATAACTGGTTTTTGAAAATATGACGAATTATTATATTTTTAAAAAATGTTAATATAACCAAAATTATATTAAAAATAAAACTACAATTTACTTTTGATTTTTCATTTTTACTTTAACAATTAACATTTTTAATCAAGTTGTAAAATACTAATATTACTAAAACATTTTTATTATACTTAAGAAGACAATATTGTTTTGTTGATATTACAATCTACTTTTGATTTTCCTTTTTACTTTAACAATTAACATTTTTAAGTAAGTTGTAAAATATTAGTATTTATTTTTTTAGTTTAAATTATATATGGAACACTAATTTTGTTTTTAATATAATTCCTGAAATATTAACATTTTTTTTATATTTACGAAAATCAGTTCTGTATTAAGAAGACAATAATGTTTTGTTAATATTAACATTTACTTTTGATTTTCCTTTTTACTTTAACAATTAAAAGTTTTAAGCAAGTTTTAAAATATTAATATTTATTTTGTTATTTTAAATTATATATAGAACACTAAATTTGTTTTTAATATAATTTTAGAAATATTAACATTTTTTAAAATATAATAATTCGTTATATTTTCAAAAATTAGTTATGTATTAAGTTAAATTATATAATATTTTTACTTTTGTAATTTTACCATATTTGATATTGATTTCTATTTTATTTTGAAATGAACACTTTTTTGATAATATTGACATTTTAAAGATAATAAATTAAAAAGATGATTTGTCATATTATGATTGATCGTTTAACATCCTATGTGGACACCTCCAATGGCTTATAGTCTCAACTTTTATATAGTATAGATATAATATAAGGCTTTAGTTTGGAGAAGAAATACAAGTAAATCTTGATGAACAAAACTTTCTATAATCGACATTACAATATTTTCTTAACAATTATTTTATTTACATTTTAATTAAGCATTAAATTTTAATTTCATAAAATTATAAAGCCACTGAATATAGCCATATGGGCATAGAGTATTTTGGTAGTATCTCACGGAATCTAATTAAAGACTTTGTCTGATAGTTTTTATTTATTTTTTCTATCTTTATAATAATATTTTTTAGATACTTTGAGTAGAAACTATAGCCATGGAAATGCTCTTAAATGTAGTGAGCTTTTGGTATTTTGGATTTAGGATTTGAAGATATTTTGAATTTGCGCTGAATACGGTTATAGCGTATTGTGAATGTACTGTTCACGTTTACAATATACAAAGAGTACTTTGTCTCTACCAAAATGTAGCTGCTGAATACATCAAAATCTGACGACTTTGCGGCAAGAACTGTATCAACTCCTCATACTGGTACCGCCAGTGGTGACCATAAACTCAATTTTCAAGTATTTGGAAAGCTCCTTGCAAACTTGTGATGTCCAGATCTCGGGTTGGGAAAAGAATTACGGCTGCATATGAAAATATATCAACAAGGTCAAGGTGTGCTAAGTAAAGAAAACACAGCAAGAAAATAGCATTTTTATAAACTATAACAGAACAGTCATTCATTCCACGGGCTCCAGAAAAACTTGTACACCAATCATAACTTTAAATTTTGTTCCAAAAGAGGCTTAAGTTACAAAGAGTTTTATAATCTAATTCTAAGCTGAGATAAGAACAAAACCCAGTATTTTCCTAACATTATTATTGGAGGTGGTTCTTGTTATCTCACTTATGGATTTATAATTATTCTAACAATTTGCATCAGAAGTGTTTGAATCGAGTTTAGTCGGATCTGAGTACGAGAGGGGCGAAACTTGTAGGTAGGTTAATACAAAAGCGTCTATTAGATCGGAAAGATGTTTGTCGGTTTAGAAATAAGGAAATGAACGGTGGAAATAAACAGGTGCTCGAAGAACCGGCCAGGAAATTACAAGTCGGCAGAATACAAGATAAATGAAACCCTAATTCTAGTCGCTACGTGTGTGCGTAGATGTCCGGATCCCTTTCTCGTTGCCTCTTCCTCTCTTTATATAGATGCTCGCACCTCCTTTACCTTAGGTTGGTTTGCTCTAATAGGCTGACGGGTTAAACTATCGAGCCAGATGCTTCTAGTCACTCCGTTAGTCGGTTAAAAGAAGTCTTCGTCTTGGCTAAAAGTAGTCTTGAATAGAGCCGATGCATTTGTTTTAAGTCTCTACGAGCTAAACCGATGTTTCAGGTTTGATGAGCCAAACCTGCTATTTTACGGGCCTTGTGGAGAGATGTAATTAACCTCCTACAAGAAGCTGGCTGACCATCTCTTCAACCAATGATTAATCCTTGTCATAATGGTTGACCATTTTTTTTTAAATGTGGTTCTAGTTCTCGAGATCATTTTTTCCTAGTATTATGAGTGTTCTCCATCTGCTTCTCTCTTTCTATAATGATTTTTTTAAACCTAGGTTGAAAAATTATATAGAGCCATTGAAGAACACAATGGATGATTATCCAAGGATTCTACTACTGTATAGATTGGAGCTAACAGTACGAAGATAGTAATTATGTTTTTAGTTGTTCCATAACATAAGAACTAGAGAGGAAACGGAGGAAGCCAGTGAGGAGCCCAGAGACGAACCATAAAACCTTGGCCACTAGAGGTAGGCTTGGGTTTGAAGGAACGTGGGGTTCTAGTGGCGATATTGTAAACACCATAGCCTTCGCCATAGCCTTCACGGGCGAAATATATGGAGTTAGGGTTTAAACCCGGGAATAAGCTGGCCTTGACAACAAAAGGCTCGTTATCGCCGAGGAATATGCAGAGATCACCAATGTCTTGTGTGTAACACATGTTCATATCTTCCTCCTCTCTAAACACCATGAACCGCTTTGTGCCACCACAATTGAATCCTAATGACTTGGTGCTTTGGATATACCTGCCAAACCCAAAAAGAAAAAGCGTGTAAAGAATAATAATAATAAACATCCTTTGTAATTATGGCAAATAAACAAGTACAAACCATTTGACTAGGAATCGTTGGCCTGAGGGAGACTCCACAAGGTGGTGTGTCCTGTGACAAGAATCCAAAAGCTGCAACTCGGAAGGAGAAAACTGAGGAAGGTTGTGAAACCGCAACTCATGGAACTCAGGCTCTGTGGATTCAAGACCATCCCAAGACCACAAGTGGTGGCCACCAGAACTTGGCATGTAGAACCTTTGATCTCTCTTGGAATACATCAACTTTGATGGTTCAAAATGATCGAATACATTATGAGGCAAAATGAAATGGAGCGCGGTCTTAGTATCATTCGGCTTATATATACTCACCAGACGTCCCGTAAACTTGACAGCTACAAGGTAGTCTTCTTCTTCTTCATCAGGAGAAGAGGACATTGCGACGCTACTTACCAATTCAGCTTGACAACCAATTAGGTCAGGCCTAAGAAGCAGAGGGATGAACTTGGGTTTTGATTTAAAGCTCGAGGGGTTGCAGAAGTCACTGATTAGTATGGAACGTTGGCCCCATAGATAAACTCCCCATCCATGGGAACTTCCCACCAGCGACGACGCAACCAACTCTTTGGGAAATGGCTTATCACCGACGATGACATGTTCTTCTTTGGCCGGGTCATACATGTGGAGCTGTGTCATTACACCTGGAGATTCTACATCACCTTTTTCACAGGTGACACGATAAAACAAGTTAGGGTTGGTGGTGGTGGAGGAGGGGGAGAACGTCCGAAGGGTTTGGCATCTCTGTGGAAGCGTGCAAAGTAGACATCAGAAGAAGAACTACAAAAAGACTAGAGAAAGAGATTGAAGAGAAGAGAACTACCAGGGCAAGTTTAAGGAGAGAGGGCTTGGAAGAGAGGCTGAGAAGCAAAGAAGATGACATAGCTTGGCCTGATCTCAGAAGGGTTTCTGAGTTAGATCTAAGAAGACACAGAATACTTGCTAGGTTGGCCACAAGGAAAAAAAAAAAAAAAAGGTTTTTTTCATTAGATAAGTCCAATGGGCATATAAAAGAGGAAATACATGTAGCCCAAATCTCAACAATACAATTCCACGTCTAATTTAAAACAATATTATGAGACTCAATTTATTGGCCCAATAACAATTTTCGGAGGCTACACAGGATCCAAACGTCTCTTCCAGAAAAGTCCATGACACGCGTCATTTTCTACTTTTGCATGAAGTGCCGATCGATCTGAGGATGCGCGCCACCGCGTAGCGTGAGAATCTAAGAAGCAACACCACCGAGAAACCACTTCTGCTCGAGCTTCGTCCCTTGTGCATCAATGAATTCCTCTTCTTCCAACCTTTCGCTCAATCCATTGCTTTTGCTGAGTCAACATCTTCATCAAATAATAATTTTAAGGAGTATTCCGTTGACCCGATAAAAAGAAGATGTCGATTTCATCTAGATTCCCATCAGAAGTCATCCGAAATAATCCAAAAAATACATCTTCTTTTCCATCTAGGAAACTCTACCACTACAAGAAAATAGGGTAAATTCTGACGGACATTCAAACGGAGAAGCAATTCCTCAAAATATACCGACACAATTTCGACGATATTTCGAAGAAACCCAAAAATTATGTTTCCTCGGAATATCGTCGTAAAATACCGACGATACTTTAAAAAATAGATTTATCGTCGGTATAAATAGAGAAAATTCTGAGGACAATCATTTTTTCGGTTTTTTCCAACGAAATTCCGACGTAATTTAAAACCCCAAACAAGGTTTCCTCGCAATTTCCTTGAAATATTCTGAGGAAATTCCGAGGAAATTTGATTTTTTGAACCGAAAACATCATTTACGGTTAGAAAT
Organism: Moricandia arvensis; assembly: GCA_905132765.1. Classification (NCBI taxonomy): domain Eukaryota; kingdom Viridiplantae; phylum Streptophyta; class Magnoliopsida; order Brassicales; family Brassicaceae; genus Moricandia; species Moricandia arvensis. Next base: position 15,616 of record CAJHQP010004531.1, on the reverse strand, counting down.
GAAACAATATGACTAAAAAAACCTTACTAAGTGTATTAAATTGATTTTCAGCCCAACTGTCAGTTTGTCTTCAAATAATAAACACTCATCCGATTATAAGAACGAAATTCATACACCTCAAGAGAAACACTTATACACTTTAATGAACGGGAACGTCAATACTTGTAATCGATTTCGAAATTTTGTTATTTCATGCTTTATGCACATCTATAGAAAGAATCATCAATGTTATACATTGAACAACTTTGAAATTGTGTAAAAAATGATATAGGGTCCACAATTTAAGTTTACACTCTAAGACAGTTTTAAGTTTTTAATTACATTCTAAGACAATTTTAAGTTTTTAATTACATTCTAAGGCAGTTACAGCTACTAGGGTAGTTTTTGTTGGTTGTTTACATCATTGCCCTCACTGTTAACGAACTATTTTTTTCTTCTATTTTCAATTTTCCACTCGTTGAGTTTAGTGGATGACAGCTTTTTTGAATTTAAATAATATGAACTCTTAGTGGAGGACAACTTTTCTCGAAATTGTCATTTATCTCTTTGGACAATAACTCCATAAACTCCATACTTCTTCTCCACACAGATTCTTCGAATATGGGATTTCAAATTAAGCATGAAAGACATCTTCTTGGCGCGAGTTTATGGCTAGTTCAAATAAGAAGTTTTTTGGAAAGATTCTCGTATGCTTTTTCTTCTTTCTCCCCTATTTTTTACTTTTGTTGAAATTTTGAATAATTTGAATAAATATGGTTACTTTCGATTGATTTCTTATGGGATTTAGGAGAAATTCACATGATTTGATTTTGAAATAAAGTATTAAAGATTTGATTATGTTTATTGAATGTATTTTTTGGTTTTACTTAACTTAAGCTTTTGTCTTGTTTATTTTCTAATTAATATGGAAAATGTTAGTTTTGCCTGGTCTTAGTACATTTATATAAATTTGGTTGCCTTTGATTTGATTTCTGATACTATTGTTGGTGAGCTTTACAACACAACTTTGTTTGTTCATCAGTTCGTTGAGAATACTGATGAGTGCTTGGTTTTTGACAACAAGGTTCACTACAAGAAAACACAGGTTTTACTAGGACAGTTTTTCCTCGTAAATTCCTAGTAAAGGACACTTTACTAGGAATTTACGAGGAAACGCGTTTCGTAGTGAGACGTTCATCGTAAAGCTTATTTCCTCGTAAATTCCTAGTTAATTTACGAGGAAAACATTTCCTCGTAACGTCGTGGTAACATTTTCCTCGTAAAGGCCTCGTATGAATCCTCGTAAGGTCGTAGTATATACTTTCCTCGTAAATGCGTAGTAAAGATTTACTAGGAATTTACTACGAAAATTTACTAGGAAACTACTTCGAAAATATACTAGGGTTTTACTTCGATTATTTACGAGGAACTTACTTTGAAAGGTTTACTAGGAATTTACCTCGAAATGTTTTTTCTCTATTAAAAATAATAATTAAAATAAATATAAATAATATATTTTTTGAAAATTAAAAAATCTAAATTATAAACAAAAAACGAAATAACAAAATATTTTTTATAACTAAATATTTAAGTTTTAAATTCATAACATACAATTAGAAATAAAAAAACTACGGATGCTCCTCGTGAAATCGACGAACGAAGTCGTCATCCGAGAACTCCCCCTCGTTCATGTTGCTCGTCGACGGATGTGACTGTGGCGGTGGATAATGTTGTGTTGGAAGCGCTCCGGATTCCCGTCTGACACGCAACATCTCCGCCACTACCGAGTTTCCGACCGCCAAAACGTCTAGGATTTCGGAGAACTCACATGAGATTGCGTCGCCTGCAACTCCGAGCGCAGCTGAACCGTGACATCGTGTTGTTCCTGAGCATAAGACAATGTCGCTGCGCGGACATCGTTAACGGAACCAATCCCGACGATACGTCCTTTTTTCCTAGGGGCGACCTTTAAATAAAAAGATTGATTAATAACGTTAAAAAATAAATTAAATAAATAATAAAATAAATAGAAAAATAAATTATTTACCTCCTCGTAAATCTTATCCACTTCAGGAGTTCAATAATATTAAAAAATTTTAAAAAAAATTAATTCCCGTATCATTTAAAAAAAAAGTTTAAAAAAATACTCAACCTAATCTAAATTCCCTAAACTAATCACCTAATCTAAATTCCCTAAACTAACCACCTAATCTAAATTCCCTAACTAGGAGTTAGAGAGTACCTTGAGAGGATTTTGAGAGAAGATTGCTACAAATGAGGTTCCTCGATGGCTCGAGTTTATACAGGGAAACAATTTTCCTCGTAAAGGCCTAGTAAATTTACTAGGACTTTACGAGGAAAACACTAGTCCCATGTTTTATTTTCCTCGTAAAGTCCTAGTACAAATTTTACTAGGACTTTACGAGGAAAATAAAACACGGGACTAGTGTTTTCCTCGTAAAGTCCTAGTACAAATTTTACTAGGACTTTACGAGGAAATCACTAGTCCCGTGTTTTTGTTTACTAGGGTTTTACGAGGAAAGAGTTTGTAAATCCCTAAACTTGAAACCCCAAACCCCAAACCACAACTTCCATAACTTATATATAACATCTTCTACAACCAAACTCCAAACCTCTTCTACACCAAAACCTCAAATTCAAATTCAATTTTTTTATAAAACAAACTTAAAACATACATAATTCAAATTCGTTTTTGTGATTAAACAAACTTATAAAACATACATAATTCATTCGGATACATTCTCAGAATCTGTAGAAACATCATCATTTTCGTAAAACTCGTCCTCAACACCGTCTTCCGTTGAGTGATCAGGAACATCTTCGTATTCACGATTATGCGGATCAATGAGTAGGATGTCATCAATTTCTGCTTCAGGTTCCTCGATTTCATTGGTATTTTCTTCTTGTAATGGTGGTTCTTCTCCAACGATTATTCGTCCTCGAGGTGTAACTTTGATAACAGCTAACCAGTTTATTCTCGAGGTAGTAATCCGAGGGTATGGAATGAAGCAAACTTGATCTGCTTGGAAGCTAATATGAAAGGCTCGAATTTGTTGTACCTGCAAAAATAAAGACAACGTAGAAATTAGTACTCAGAACATGTAGTATGTCAAAAAAAAAAATTTGTTGTACTTTCGTCCACCATTGACATCAACTACACCGTTCTTGTTAATCCAAACACCTCTGTTGACGACGGGGTCGTACCATTCACACTTGAAGATAACGCATTCAGACTCATTCCCGGGAATTGAACTTCATAAATCTCCTGCAATATCCCGTAGAAATATGTTTCGCCTTTCACACATATTCCATAATTACTTGTCGCCCGTTGTCTACCATATTCATAGGTATGGAAAGTATAGCCTCGGGTGAAATACATCGATGATGTAGTGACCTTTGCAACTGGACCTTGAAGTAATTCCCTAAACCATGCAGGATACTCAGGATCGTCATAATCAACCTGCAAAAAAAAGTAGTATAAGACTACACATTAGACTTACTAGGAACTTGGGAGGAAAAGTAGGTACAAAACACGTTTTAGATTAAAAATTGGTATTTTCTAGCCATTTCCTCGCTAAATTGAAGTAAAAGAAGTTTTTCTCTTAATTTCGTAGTAACAGTTTACTAGAAATTTACGAGGAATGTCTTTTACTACGACATTACGACGAAATGGCTGTTTCCATGTAACTTCCTCGTAATTTTACTACGGCTTTACGAGGAAAAGTCTTTCTCGTAGGCTTACGAGTACTTTACGAGGAAAATCTTTTTCCTCGTAAATTCGAAGTAAATTCGTAGTATATTTACGAGGAAAGTTTTTCCTAGTAAAATTTCGTAGCAAAAGCCGAGTTTTCTTGTAGTGGTTGTACGACATTGGCTTCATGACTCTTAAACTCACAATGCCGAGTTGTAAGTCCTACATGAGTGGATGGATCCAACAGAGAAAAATGATCTTTGTTTTAAGCATTCATGTATGCCATTATTTATTGGTTTTTGATTTTTCTAATGCACGACTAATAAAATAGTTAGATAAGGTAAGAACCACATCACCCATGTACTTGTACAACAAAAAAATAGTATCTATGTGTACACGTGTTTCATGTACATCATTTTGATGAGACTATATGTACAACCATTGTTTGTTTTTTTATTAAATTCTCCTAATGTATGACTAATAAGGTAGTTAGATCATTTTAGATACATATGATCCATCTAAATAATTACAAATTTAATACACACATGTGCATGTTTTAACATAATGGACAACAAAAATAGCACCCATATGTGCATGTCATGTACACTATTTCAACTTATCCACATGTATACTATAAAGAATTATCCACATGTAACTCGCTAAATACATAATCATCAACATTGTCTTTCTTCTATCCTCAGACATCTTCTTCTCTAACTCAGATCTTTGACACCCAAGATTTAGCATTTACTTCTTCTAGTAACTTCTCTAGTGACTCGGTTCTATATTTTTCTTTCAAGTGTACATTTTTTTATTCATAAATAATTGCAGTCTTGACACTTGAAGTGTACACAACCTTTTAATGTACATGTGTACATTATCTTTGTACATTTATAAATTATTTATGTAGTATACATGTGTACACATATATAACTGATATTTACACTTAAATAATTATGATATAATTACGTAAAATTCCAATAATTTCATTAAGATATTTTTAAATTGTAGTTATTTACAAACAATCAAACATATTCATCATATTATAATATATTTACATGTAGTTATCAGCTTATAGATGAATGTTCAACAATGTAATACTCTTATTTGTATATTCATATGTACATAGAAAAAAAGATTAGCTAATTATCCATAATTTAACATTAATTCATACATTACAAAATTTGTTCATCTCAGATTCTTAAAAAAAATGAAACAAATAATATTTTTATTATTTTACGTTTCAATATTTGTCAGTTCTCTCTACGCAATTGATATCTCATAATTTAATGAGTTTAACATTTGTTTTACTTCATTTAAATCCTTTTTAGAATATATTTAGATGTTTTAGTACATATATCTGTTCATTTGGATTCAAAATGCATTTTCTGAAAATTAGGGACAAATCATAAATAAATCTGCACATTAGGAAACTTTCGGGATAAAGTCGAGGGACCATTTATGAAATTGTGAAAAAGTTTGGTTAAACAGATCATTCGATCTCACAGTCATGACGGAGCATGAAATCGGAGAACTGAGCACGGCGACGCAGTAGACAGCTTGGACAATGCTTTTATGGTAGTTTGGACTTTGATTTTGGTGGAGAGAAGCTTCAACGCCGAATAGAGACTCGCGACCATGGATTATGATGGAAAGAACTGAGAGAGACGATGACTCTGGAGCTTCTCGATGGGTGTGTTGCAGAGGAACAAAATCCCAGCGAGAGGAGATTGTGAAGTGGTGGTCGGAATTGAGCTCATTTTTGTGTTCATCTTCGTCTTCTACCAATTTTATATGAGACCAACTAAGGACTGCAAAACTCGAACTCCATCATCATCATGTTTCTCATCTTCATTTTCTTCTCAACATGTTTTGTTTACAGAAAAAAAATTGTATGAAGAGGACGAAGAAAAAAAATTAAGAGCTAATGAAAAAAAAAATTGATTTGTGGTCACACAATTTAATTCTTGTATTTTAATTAGGTAAAAGGTATCCATGGGTTTTCTTAAGTTGGGAATATGAGAGAAGATATTGTAATAAGAGAAAATAATTTCTAGGTAGTAAAAACTATCTTATTGTGTTATCTACTATATTAAAACAGAATCCTATTTGAATTTACCATAGGATGTTTTTAGTTTTGACTTATTGGATAGGTTTGTGACTAATATTATAAAGACATGCACTAGCTATATTATTTAACACGCTACCTACACTACATATATCAACAGATTTATAAATCTTTATTAACCGGGTTAGAGTGACTTTAAATTGTTGATTTTATCTTTACTGAACCATGATTCGTATATCCATATATAAGATATTCCTCAAATGCTATACTTTTTGTTTGTATTAGTTATAAATATATATATATATATATATATATATATATATATATGATTTGTTACCTTTCAACTAACCGGTTATGAATTGTGACTAAATTCGTTTTAACTGTTCTAAACTATGATATATGTTTCGGTACATTCAAGATAATCAGACACAAATTAGTCAAGTTAACCGTTTTGGTACATTCCTATTAACCAAAGCAAAGAATTACTTAATTATTTGATTTTAGCTTTCCTATACCATGATATATATGTTTCTGTACATTTCAGCTAACGGAGACACATTTATATTGCTACAGTTTGAGTTACAATTTATATGTAAGATGTATAAACTGATGCAAAGCTTTGCTCTGTTACATTTTTATTAATGCTTAACATGTAATATTTGAATACAAATATTGGTATTGAGTTTACTTGGAAATACAAAATACTTACTTCAATCCATTTCGTATATACAATCTTAAGTTCTTAACCAAGAATAGTAAAGCTTACCCATACGTTATGATAATCATTTTAAGAAGATATTTTTTATTGTTACAATGAGATCTATAAAGAATACTATATTCATGGTAAAGACTATTTTCTCCGATTTTAGGTGAATTTAAAATATTTACTTCTATAAATCAGTATTTCGTATATTCCTTCTGGATATACTCATTTAAAAAAATATTTATATAAATATACCATTCAGATTTACATTTAATTTTACAAATAATAAAATAATATACTGACACTAAACGTGCCAATATAAAATCATATTTCTTCCTTATCTTAAAAACTTTCGTTTCAAATATTATACTATTTTACTGATAATGAACACAATTTTGATAGGAATATTCTAATGCCAAATACAATAAAAATAAACATTATATAAATATGGGTTTATAGCTTTACGGAATATATAATATTACACTCTTAAATTTGTTATGACCCAATTTATTGTGTTTTGGTCAACATAAATTTATATAATTTAAGAAGAATTATATTTAAGTATATGTAAATACAAAATTCTGTAAAATATTGTAACCATTTAGATTTACATTTAACTTTTCAAATAATAAAATAATATACTGATACTAAACATGATTTGTGCCAATATAAAATCTTATTTCTTTCTTATCTTTATAAAATTTCGTTTCAAATATTATACTATTTTACTGATAATGAACAGAATTTTGATAAAAGAATATTCTAATGCCAAGTACAATAAAAATAAACATTATATAAATATGGGTTATAGCTTTACGGAATATATATTATTACACTCTTAAATTTGTTATGACCCAATTTATTGTGTTTTGGTCAACATAAATTTATATATTTTAACAAGAATTATATTTAAGTATATGTAAATACAAAATTATGTAAAAATATGGTAACCAATAATATTAACATACCAGCTATAGGAAGCTTATATTATTGTACTGTTTTTAAGTGTCATTATTTTTTGTTACATTAATAGAGTTCACATAAAAATTTAGGTTTGTAATTGAAGTATAAGAAAATTATACTTAAATTTCTTCTATACTCCCAAACAAAATTATACAAAAATATAAGTAAGCTTATAAAACACAAATACAAAAATAATCAACAAATACAAACACAAAGAAAAAAGTTAAGTAAGCATATGAAACAGCAATAAATCAAAATTTTTTATAATATGTCATTTCTAAATAAATTGATAATCATTATAAAACAAAATATTAATGTTGTTTTCGTCAAAATCTAGTTAAAAACTTAAAACTGTTTATTTATACTATTTCATAATAATTTTTATTTAAAGAAAAATAAAGATACATAATAATTTTTTTACTGAAGGACAGCAACTAGAGAGACAATGGAGGGATCCAGTGAAAGGCGGGTGATGCTCTGGAGAAGGCTGCGGGAGACTTGGGACGGAAGGAACGTGGTTTTCTAGTGGCTATATCATAAACACCAAAGCCATCTCCTGCAAAATAAATGGAGTTAGGGTTTAAGCCAGGGAAGGAGCTTGCCTTGACACAGAAGGGCTCACTATTGCCCAGGAATATGCAGAGATCTCCAATGTCCTCTGTGTAAGACATGATCCTTGTTTCTTCTTCCTCTTTAAACACCATGAAACGCTTTGTTCCGCGACACAAGAACGGCATCGCCTTCCCCGGTTGGTGGTTCTGAGAGTACCATTTGATCAGGAAACGTTGCCCCGAGGGAGACTCAACAAGGTGAACAGTCTTGGAACATGAGTCCAATAGTTCCCACTCCGACTGAGTCAACTCAGGATGGTTGATCAACCGCAACTCATGCACCTCGGAGCCGGTCATATCCTCCTCGAAGAAAGCATCATAGTAGAGCAACAAATGGCCGCCAACACTAGTGGTGTAGAACTTGTCATCACGCTTTGAATACATAACCTTTGACTGATTAAAATGTTGGAGAGGGGTCTTAAAGAAGACCGAACCAGAGTCCTTGTGCTTGCCACCAGGTCTAAAGAAGTTGATCACAGGTCCTAAACAGTTGACAGCCACTGCAAAATCATTGCTTTGATCAGGTGAACAAGTCATTGCGACGTTAGTGACGCCCAACTCTTGGGCAGGAGGATCAGGTTGTTGACCAATGGGATGCAAAGGAAAGGTTTTAGGGTTTGATTTGGAGCCACAAGGACTGTAGTAGTCGCTAATATATAGGACTTTATCTTTTTTATTATTATTATCATTATCACACCTTGCCTTGAAAACAACCCAACCATGGGACATTCCGACCAAAAAACACTCTTTACGAAACTCCATGGGAAGTGCCTTGTCTCTTACAATCACTTCATCTTCCTTGACCGGGTCGAAATAATGGATATCGCTTCTTACATGAAGATCTTCATCAGGATTTCCATAAATTGTGGTACCATACACTAAGTAAGGATTGGTGGTGGAGGAGGAGAACATCCCAAGGGTTTGGTATCTCTGTTGGAAGCGTTCGAGGCAGACATCAGAAGAAGAAAACGAAAACAGAGAGACAGAGACAGGGTGAAGAGAAATACCAGAGCTAGTTTGCGGATAGAGGAGAGCTTGGCAGAGAGGCTGAGAAGCAAAGACGAAGACATAGCTTGAGGCCTGCTCTCAAAAGGGTTTTTGAGTTATTCCCTTCTTGACTCCATCTAAGAAGACCCAAAGTACTTGTTTGATTGACCACAAGAAAAGAAAAAAAGGGGTTTCAATTATGTGTCTTCTCCTTTGTTTCCACGTTTCTCTACTTTCCTTTTTTTTGTTTTTGTTTTTACTTTCCCTTGTTACATAATCTTGTGAGAAAGGTAAAGTAAAATCTTGTGATAATTTTTTATTTACTAGGCACCAACTATTCTTCTTTGCCTACATAACATTTACTATTTACTATTCTTCTTTGATGGACGTTATTGTAACTTCCTTTCTCAAGAAAGAGCTGGTTGAAATGGACTTTACAGTAGAGGACGCCGTTGAGAGAAGCGTAAGAAGAGTGAGTCAAAGGACAACCACTGTGTGCACACTTGAAGCAAGTCTTGTGGAAACATTCTAACAAGCTTTGTTAATGGAGGTCGAGGAAGAAAGAGAGAGATGAATGTGAGAGAGAAAAGTTTGTTATGAATGTATAAAGTTTTCACATTAATCAAATCTGTACAATGTGTGTTGCTTATATACAAGTATTCTAAACTACTAACATAAGCTTAGTAGAATGCTAACATGAACCACTAACTAACATACACGTGATACACCCCCGCAAGCACTTCAATCCGAACCAGAGGAAGGAGTGAAGAGGCTTGACAAAGACATACGACCAAGCAGTGATTTGAACGGACCCGGATGCAGCGGTTTGGTCAGAATACCAGCGAGTTGATTGTCACTAGTAAGATGAAGAGCTTTGAGATTGCCACTCTTCAGCTGATTCCGAACAATGTGACAGTCAATCTCGACGTGTTTAGTACGGGCATGAAACACTGGATTAGAGGCAAGATATACAGCCGATTTGTTATCACAGAAGAGCTTAGCAGTCGTCGTCATAGTGACCCGAAAATCGGATAGAAGTTGTTGAATCCAGAGCAACTCCCGTGTAACATCAGCAAGACTCCTGTACTCAGCCTCAATACTACTTCTGCTCACCACTTTCTGTTTTTGAGATTTCCATAGAATCAAAGAGTTACCAAGATATATGCAGTAACCAAAGGTTGAGAATCACGTATCCAAGAAACCACCCCAATCAGCATCAGCAAAAGCATTGATGCACATCTCTGTGGAAGAAGAGTAGAACAAACCAAGGCCTGGATCACCTTTGAGATACTTGAGGATCCGATGTGCAGCATGTAGATGTTCATCGGTTGGACAATGAAGGTATTGGCTAAGTTTGTGGACCGCGTAGGTGATGTCAGGACGAGTGATCGTCAAGTATAGGAGACGTCCAATTAGTTCTCGGTATGGAGTAGCAGAAGGAAGAAGAGTCCCTGAATCCTGTCGAAGTTTGACATATGGATCCATGGGAACAGAGCTCGGTTTGCAAGCCAAAAGGCCAGTATCCTGAAGCAAGTCCAACGTGTACTTTCATTGAAAAACGGAGATACCTTTCGACGAACGAGCAATCTCCAAGCCTAGAAAAAACCGAAGTGGTCCAAGGTCCTTTATCTTAAATGCCGTAGACAAGACAAGCTTCAAAGAAGTTAAGTCGTGAGCACTGTTACTAGCAATGGCTATATCATCGACATTGACAAGAACCGCAAGGAAACTCCCCGGTGAGGCCTTCGTGTAGAGAGAATTTTCAGACTCTGATTGTGTAAAACCAGCAGAAAGAAGGACAGTGGTGAATGTCTGATTCCATTGGCGAGATGCCTGCTTGAGCCAATAGAGACTTTTGTGCAATCGGCAGACTGGATTAGGTGGTAAGACTACACCAGGAGCGGGTGTATAACCCTGAGGCAGACACATGTAGATCTCCTCATCTAATGTACTGTGGAGAAAAGCATTGGAAACATCCATTTGGCTCAGTTCCCATCCTGCAGCAGCAGCTAAACCCAACATTAGCTTAACTGTATTGAGTTTAACCACAGGAGAAAATGTCTCATTAAAATCAACGCCTTCTTGTTGAGTGTAACCCTTGGCTACAAGACAACCTTTACGTCGCTCAACTGTTCCATCGGGATTATACTTGGTAGTAAAGACCCACTTACAGCCAACAACATTCTTTCACGGAGGTAAAGAAACAACAGTGAAAGTGTCATTCCGTTCCATTGCCTGAAACTCCTCATTAACCGCTTCCTTCCATTCATCAGATGCCATAGCTTGTTGAAAAGTTTTGGGATCGTGTTCAAGGGAATAGGAAAGAAGACAAGCAAGGAAAGGCATTTGAAGTTTGTCATAAGAAATAACAGAGGAAATGGGATAAGGTGTTGTATGATTGGGAGGTAAAGGAGGTAGTGTGTGTGTGAAAGCACAATGGTAATCAGATAGATAAGTAGGCACCTTAGTGTTACGTTTTGGTCTCTCACTAGGTAGGGAAGGTTCAGTAACACCTGGAACAACTGTCTCAGACACTAATGGTACATGACTAGGATGTGATGATGAAACAAGAGAAGATGATGATGAATGTGGAACATTAGATGGAGATGCAATGTCAACAGAATGTAAAGATGGCTCAGAGGAAGCTGGTGGAGCATATGGTGTGAAAGAAGGCAATGTTAAATGCGAAAAGAAATCAGAATGAGTCATGGTAGCAGATTGAAAAGGAAATTCATGCTCATGAAATACAACATTGCGAGTTATAGTGACAGAATTGGTGTCTAGATCAAGAACCTTGTATCCTTTATAACCAAGTGGATATCCTAAGAACACACAAGCACGAGCACGCAGAGAAAACTTGTTTCTATCCTTAAGGAGAGTACTGACATAGCAAAGGCATCCAAAAGAGCGTAGCATAGAGTAATTCGGTTTCTTTTTCAATAAAACCTCATAAGGGGAAATGTTTTTCAAAAGGGGGGAAGGAGTTCGATTGATAAGGAAAACCGCATTTTGCACACAATCTGTCCAATAAACCAGAGGGACATTTGATTGAAACAAAAGAGCACGAGCAACATTCAAGATGTGATGGTGTTTCCGTTCAACAACAGAGTTTTGCTGGGGTGTATAAGCACAAGAGAAGTAGTGTATCATGCCAAGTTGTTTGACTAACCTATCAAAGTTGAGTTATGGTGCATTATCACTCCTAACAGCTTTAATCGTAGCATTGTATTGGGTGGAAATATGTGCAAGAAAAGTGGGAAAGATCGTAAAAACATCACTTTTGAGTTTAAGAAAGTATACCCAAGTAAGGCGACTGCAATCATCAACTATAGTAAGAAAGTATCTAAAACCATCAACATATTCTGTAGAAAACAGAACCCATATATCTATATGAATCAATTCAAATGGTGTAGCAGACAAATGATTGTGGAACGGAAAGGATAAATGTTTTTGCTTAGTTAAGGGACAAACAGAACAGTGACTCTCATGAGATAAAGAAGACTTAGGAATAGAAAGAACCTCAGATAGAAGCTGTAACTTGGCAATAGATGGGTGACCAAGGCGTCTGTGCCAAAGCATACCATCTGTTGACAAGGATCCAACAAACGCAGCAGAGACAATTGGTTTTGAAACATCAAGAATGTAAAGATTATGTATCAAGTCACCCTTCCCAATCATCAGTGCCTGTGAAGGTTCCTGAATATAACATGATGTAGGAAAGAAATGAGCCGAACATTTACTATCATGTAATAGAGTGCTCACACTAACCAAATTGAAATGGAAGGATGGCACATACAAAACATCATACAATATCAAATGTTCGGACAATGCAACAGTACCAGTATGCATGATGGGAATCCTAGTACCATTAGGTAATGAGACAGTCATACCAGACGTTGCAAAAATTTCCCTAAATAATGCAAGATCAGAACAAACATGGCTGGTTGCACCACTGTCAACTATCCAAGAACCAGAGGGAAGGGAATTGTACAATATGGATAGGCATTGATGATGGAAAGTAAACATATGATTCTCAAAACGAAGGTTATGGGAAAGAGGAAATACGATACCAGAAGAAGATTGACAAGCCATGACACCTTTCTCGGAGATGGTGGCACAAGGAGTGACTGGCGCCAGAGACTGAGAATGAGTTGTCAATTGTTGTATGAGAGATTGTATTTGACCAGCACTGAGTTGATGAATATCGAGATTCGATGGACTCATCACCGGAGGTGGAATATAGGGCATCATAGAAGAATCAGAGTTAGCAGTAACCAAGTTAGCCATTGTGCGAGTTCCAGTCTGAGAACTCTGCATCACATGACGATGCATATAGGAAGACGATCCTCGAGGTGGATAACCAGTCTTGTTGGCAGAATTTTGTGCAGTAGGAACCTTGTATCCAGGAGGATAGCCATGGAGACGGTAACATTTGGTAACAGTATGTCCTAATTGACCACAATGGGTACAAAGAGGACGATTACCACGTGGTCTATATGTGTTGTAAGCAGCAGAAAAATCCTGATTCTCATTAGAGGCCGGTTGATAGTTGGAAGATGCCTGAAAAGCAACATTATCGATCTTGAGAACAAGTTTAACAGATCGTTGCCTTTCATCCTGAGCCACAATGTTAAAAGCTTCTTCGATCGTGGAAATAGGCTTGAGCATCAGGATGTGACGTCTGGTTTGCTCATAAATATCATTGAGCCCCATCATAAACTTTGTAACCCTGCTTCTCTGTTGCATACTCTCCCATAATGAAGCCGCATTACACTCCAACGCCCACATGTACAAATAGGAAGCTCAATATAATTCTTGTACTCTTCCCATAAGATAATCAACTCAGTATAGTACTGACTCACATCCATGGAACCTTGCTGGATACTACTAAGACGCTGTTCAATTTCATAGACCCGAGGCGCATCATCTTGTTTGAACCGAGAACCTAAATTGTTCCAAATAGCTTCCGCAGTATTCATGAATAATAGCCTCTGAGCAATTTTCTTGGAAACAGAATTGAGCAACCATGTAACAACCATATCGTTACACCTAGACCAAGTTCCAGAAGATCTAGAGTTATCAGGAGGTTTACGAATGGTACCATCAACGAAGCCAAGCTTATTTCGAACGTTCAATGCCATACGCACAAAACGCTTCCAAGAATGAAAATCAGCTCTAGACGTCAATCGATCAGCAACAAGTTGTAATCCAACATGATCTGTGCTATGCAGGAAGTACGGATTATCATACTGATCAAGCTCCGGACGAGTAATATCTTGACTCGGTGGAATCGGATAACTCGGTGGAATCGGTGGACCCGGTGGAATCGAAGAAAACGAAGTAGGAGCCATAGGAAGAAGATCAATCAATCAAGGAAGAAAGCAGATGAAGAATCACGATTCTGATTACGACGAAAAAACGAAATCAAGAAACGAAAGAGAAAAAGAATCACCGATGATAAGAACTCCACAATCGGAAGGAGTTGAAGAAGAACGAGATCAAGACGCGAAGCACTCATGGCATAGATCGTGTATGCTCTGATACCATAAAAACTTTTGTTAATGGAGGTCGAGGAAGAAAGAGAGAGATGAATGTGAGAGAGAAAAGTTTGTTATGAATGTATAAAGTTTTCACATTAATCAAATCTGTACAATGTGTGTTGCTTATATACAAGTATTCTAAACTACTAACATAAGCTTAGTAGAATGCTAACATGAACCACTAACTAACATACACGTGATACATTCTCCTTCAATTGTTACTTTCTCAAATGGATAAACGGTTTTCTGACAAGCAGCACACTTGTCTTGTGTTCCACTAAAGAATGAAGATAACTTGCTTGGAGCTCGAGTCTTGGATATTCAAAAGAAAAAAAGAAATCAGATTAAATATGAAAGAAAACATGCAAAATAAAAAAAGAGTTACAAGTTCATTACCAGCTGATCATTCGCCTTCTCTGTCTTTCCCCCTGTTAGTATTTAGATAACGTTAGCACATACAAATGAAAAAGACATTAGAAAACAGAACCAAGGAAGAGATAAACTAAAGAGACCTGTCTGAAAACTCTTGACAGATTCTTTAAAAAGCTGCTCAAAGTGACGCTTGCAGTAAAGAACTCCATCCATTGATGAGTAGTTACTTATCTGTTGCAAAAAAAAAAAAAAAAAGAGTTTCAAAGCATTGTCGAAACAGAATAACAATGAAGAAAGAAGAAAGAAGAAGAAGTACCACGAGAGGGCCATTGCAATGGCTGCACCTGAAGCAGTTTTTGTGATAAGTGTTTCCTTCCAACGTCAACAAATCCATCACATAGACGGTTTTGTCACAGGCCTTGCATTTATGCAATGTTCCTGTAAACGACATTTTTTCTTATCTTCTGTGTTGTTGTTTCAGGAGTTAAAACGACGAGGAGAAAACAAAAACAGAACGAGTTTTTGTTTTAATCTTTTCATCCATGAGTTGCATGTCTTATTTATCAATACTTCTTGATTGAGAATGTTGGTTCCAATGGTAGAGATTCGAAAGAGTAGACGCCATTTAATTCTTAGATTGTTTATTTTACCGATCATCTTCATCTTCTTTTTTTCTTAGTT
>CAJHQP010004530.1:0-54334 GCA_905132765.1 Moricandia arvensis | reverse complement strand
CAGACGGTTTGGGAATGCACATAAGTGGGCTTATCTACTTGGCCTACACATAGGCCAATCGGTCCATATGCACCACGGATGGGCCAGCCCATTTACTATTAGACCAACCGACTTTGGGTCTTGTTAACTTGTCCCACATTGACTATGTGATGTGGGCAAGTCGGCATCTACTCATATATATATTTGTATCCCCTTTTGTACTTATTTATATACAAGAAAGCAATAAGAACAAGTCTTTAACACTATCTATACCTAGCCGCCTACTCTCTCTCTCTCTCTCTCTCTAACCTAGTTCCTATCGAGACTAACCTCTAGTAGACACGAGATTTACAACACGTTATCAGCATGATCCTGCTCTAAGCCCAACCATCTCGAGTCCTAGACAGAAGCTCTACCAGCCGACACACCTCAACACCAACCCGGAACCCTAAATCGGCGAACCTCTCTCTCTCTCTTAGATTTGATCGATTATTTCATTTAGATCTAAGAACTAATCTTTTGTATCTTGTCTTTGTTGATTGTTTAAGGTTCCCAAGAGGAAACCAAAGGAGAAAATCGATCAAGGATTAAGGTATGTCATCCAACCCATCTTGAGGTTCATCGATTTTGTTTAGAATTGTTGTTAAGGTTGCTGCGATTTGGTTTTTGATTTTCGCCATTGATAAGAACCATTAGGTTGCTAGATTCATTGCTAGGCTGCTAGAAAATCGAAAATACCAAAACCCTAATCTAAAAAAGGAAAACCTAAATCAATCTGATTTGGGAAAACCTAACCTAAAGGAAAACCCTAATCTAAAAAGGAAAACCTAAATCAATCCGATTTAGGAAACCTAATCAAAGGAACCTTAATTATAAAAGGAAAACCTAAGAAAAGGAAACTTTTCCTAAATTAGAAACTTACCTAAACTTACCCGAACTTACCTAAAGTGGAAACTTACCCAAAATGGAAACTTCCCTAAAAAGAAAACTTTCCTAAAATGGAAACTTACCTAAAATACCTAAACTTACCAAAACAAACTTACCTAAAAAGGAAACTTTCCTAAAAAGGAAACTTACCTGAAAAGGAAACTTCCCTAAAAAGGAAACTCATCTAAAAAGGAAACTTTCAAAATTTCTAAAATTATAAGATCTAAATCTTAAACCCCTAGAATGGTTACGGAAAGTTTGTTTTTACACTTTGGTCGATGATACTAGACCCATTGGTCGATGATGTTAGACCCACTGGTCGATGATGCTAAACCCATGGTCGAGGATGTTAGACCACGAACCGCGAATGGTCGGTGGTACGTACTGTACAGTACGAACGGGTCACGAACGCGGATGAATAGGCGGCAACGGCCAGTCACGTACCATACGGTACGAACCCGCGGTGACCCATACGAACCACGACCCGCGATTAAAACATGAACTGCAGATGGTACATACCATGCGGTACAGACGGACCACGAACGCGGACGATGGACGGTACGTAACATGCGATACGACCTGTCACGTACCATACGGTACGAACCTGCAGTGATCCGTACGAACCACGAACCACGGTCATACCACGACCACAGACGGTCGATCACCCGCACCATGCGGATAGACCAAGGTCCATATAGGTCGATGATGCCGACCCTCAGGTACGGCTAGACCTTGATCCGCAACGATCAATGATGCGTACCATGTACGTCTAGATCGCGGATGGTCGATGACCCGTACCAACGGATAGACCACGAACCACATGGGTCAATGAAGCGTACCAAGACGTACAGCCAGACCGTGTGCTTGTCCAATCGGTTTTTAAAACTGATTTCATTACGATTTTAAATGGACAAGAGATGTGGTATGATAAGGCCTAAACAATCTGAATCTCATTTTCAGATGCCAAACATCACAAACTTGGACTTTGCACCCTCAATGTCAAGGTGACAATTACCTGCAATGGGCATTAGACGTTGAGATATCTCTTGGAGCCAAAGGCCTAGAGCATTGCATCATTGAAGATAACAATGCCAGCAAGAGAGAAAACTCAAAAGCCCTGATGCACATCCGACATCACATAGAGGAAAGCTTGAAAGCTCAGTACCTCACAGTGAATGATCCATATGAGCTATGGAAAGAATTCAAGATGAGATATGATCATCAAAGGACCCTGGTTCATCCAGCGGCCACCTATGAGTGGATACACCTCAGGATTCAGGACTTCAAGTCCGTGAACGAGTACAACTCAGCCTTGTTCAGGATAGTCTCACAACTGAGGCTATGTGGCGAGATTGTAACTGATACGCAGCTCCTAGAAAAGACATTCCAGACATGTCTTCAAGCAACATGTTGCTCCAGCAACAGTATAGACAAAAAGGTTTCAAAACCTATAGTGAACTCATTCACTGTCTATTGCTTGCTGAACAAAACAATGAGATGCTCCTGAAGAACAATGAGCTTAGACCCCCAGGTACTAAGCCTATCCCAAAGGCACATCATGCCCAGCCTAAGGACGATACAGAGGCCAACCATGTCCATTATGACCAAAAGGGTCACAGTTCCTCATATGGTCTAGGACGCGGCCGCGGAAGTCAAACGCGAGGACGTGGACGAGGTAACCATAACAAAGGGCGTTCTACCCCTTATGATCGTCCAAACCAGTCCAATCATGGACGTGGAAAAGGCAAAGGCACTGGGATATCTTCAAGGATTCAGAATCCTGGACCTCATCTTGCCACAGATGCGGGATGTCCAACCATTGGGCAAAGAATTGCCGAACCCCCAAGTATCTGGTTGACCTCTATCAAGGGAGTCTAAAAGGCAAGAACCCAGAAGCTCATATGATGTATCAGGATGATGAGGGTGACTTTGATCACAACAGATATGATCCTACAGATCACGAGACTGATCACAGCAAAGACGATCATACGGATCATGAAACTTCAGACATGTCGAAGTAATAACCAAGTGATGTTTTGGTGTTTAAGATCTTTATATTTTAAAAGTTTTTTATTTTTATTCTATGAAACTTTGTTACTCCTTTCATTATAATATATGAATGATTTAGACTATATTTTATTGTCTAGAATGAAAGGAAGTATGGATATACTTGTGGTTGACAGTGGATCAAGCCACATTATCCTGAAGGATAGGGCATTCTTCGTTGATCTAAAGTTGAAAGATGCCAATGTAAACACAATAGCTGGTGTATCATCACTTATCAAAGGTCACGGCCAAGCTTACGTTCTGTTACCAAATGGAACACATCTAGAAATAGATGAAGCATTATACTCTCCCGATTCAATGAGAAGCCTATTGAGCTTCAAGGACATTCGTAAGAATGATCTACACATTGAGACAATTGGAGAAGGAGCCAAAGAGTTCTTGAATATATACGAACTAGACCATGACCATAAGAAGGTCTTGGAAACGATACCAGCTATGGCCACTGCTCTTTACTATGCCAAGATCAGTGCGGTCGAAGCCAATGCTATAATAAGCAAAGAATTCAAAGATAATTTCAATCTGTGGCACGACCGCCTAGGGCACCCTGGGATGTCTATGATGCGTAGACTTATCATCAACTCAAATGGTCATAACCTTAAGGGTAGACGAGTTGTCCCTAAGAACCATACATGCACCCCATGTGCACAAGGGAAACTTCAAGTCAGACCATCACCAGTCAAAGTGACAAAGGAAACCATCGGTTTTCTGGAAAGGATTCAAGGTGACATTTGTGGGCCAATCAATCCACCTAGTGGAATGTTTAGGTACTTCATGGTACTCATTGATGCGTCCACAAGATGGTCACATGTGTGTTTATTATCCACACGTAATCTATCCTTAGCTAGACTACTTGCCCAAATCATCAGATTGCGAGCACACTTTCTAGACTTTCCTTTAAAGACTATACGTCTTGACAATGCTGGTGAATTCACATCCCAAGCCTTTTATGAGTATTGTATGTCCATGGGGGTGACAGTTGAACACTCCGTGGCACATGTCCATACACAAAATGGTTTAGCCGAATAGTTTATCAAAAGGATCCAGATGATTGCTAGACTTTTACTCATGAAAAGTAACCTACCGGCCACAGCTTGGGGTCACGCAGTCTTACATGCGGCGGAGTTAATACGCATCAGACTTGTCCAACGAGCATAGATATTCGCCATCCCAACTCTTAACGGGTCGAGAGCCAGACATCTCTCATCTAAAAACATTTGGATGCGCTGTTTATTATCCAATTGCTCCACCACAAAGAACTAAGATGGGAGCTCAAAGGAGGATGGTAATATATGTCGGATATGAATCTTCCTCGATCATAAAATACCTCGAGCCAACCACGGGTGATCTATTTAAGGCCAGGTATGCAGATTGCCACTTCATGGAATCTGAGTATCCGACATTAGGGGGAGACAATAGCAGACTGGTAAAATAAATCACATGGAATCATACATCCATCATATGGCAAGATCCTCGAACTCAAGCATGCGATCTTGAGGTTCAGAAGATTATACATCTTCAAGAGCTAGCTAATAAAATGCCAGATTCCTTTACCGACCCAAACAGAATGACTAAGTCATACATACCAGCTGCTAATGCACCAATAAGACTAGATGTCCAAAAGGGACATAACCAAGTGGCTACTGAGTCTAACACGTCTCAAACGTGGCAGACCAATTGGTTCCAAAGATAAGGCCCCTCGCATAACTAAGAAAGGTGCAAAACAAACCGTGGTCGAGGGGCACAAGGATCTGGGCGATGTGGTCGACCCATCAGTCCCGCGGCTCCGGGACACGGGTGAACCAACATCCAGACTCATTCCGGACGTACCAGAATCCGCAGACATGAGCATTGGTACTGATGCTAAGGTACCTAATGGGATTTGGGACGCCAAAACTCAGGGTACTGAACCTCCGGACAATGAAGAGATCTCAACAAATTACACCATGTCTGGTAAACAATGGAACAGAAACATGTCGACATGGATGATATATTCGCATACCAAGTAGCCCTTGAGATCATCACTCATGATGATGAGGATCTAGAACCCTTGTCAATATACGAATGTATGCAAAGAAAGGATTGGCTTAAATGGAAAGAAGCAATCAACGTGGAGTTAAACTCTTTTAAGAAAAGAGGTGTATTCGGTCCTATTTTCCGAATACCAAATGATGTAAAACCAGTGGGCTACAAATGGGTCTTTGTGAGTAAAATAAATGAGAATGGTGAAGTCGTGAGGTATAAAGCCCGACTTGTTGCACAAGGATTCTCACAGAGACCAGGAATCGATTATGAGGAGACTTATTCTCCCGTGGTGGATGCAACAACATTCCGATTCCTAATCAGTCTGGCCATAAGAGAAAATATGGATTTACGGTTAATGGATATAGTAACCGCATATCTTTATGGTCCACTGGATAATGAAATATACATGAAAGTACCAGATGGTATAGAAATACCAAAGCATGCTAAAGGTTCTCGAGAACAACATTGCATCAAGTTTAACAAAGCTTTATATGGCCTGAAACAATCAGGTCGCATGTGGTACAATCGGTTAAGTGAATACTTACTGAAAGAGGGCTACAAGAATGATCAAGTAAGCCCATGTATATTCATTAAGAAATCGAGCCAAGGCTATGTGATCATAGCCGTGTATGTTGATGACCTCAACATACTCGGGACGGCCAATGAAATTGCCTTAGCAGTTTCATACCTCAAACGAGAATTTGAGATGAAAGACTTGGGAAAGACCAAGTTTTGCCTAGGACTGCAAATTGAACATCTTACAGATGGAATCCTTGTGCACCAAAAGACCTATACTGAAATGGTTCTTAAAAGGTTTAGATGGATAAATGTCATCCACTTAGCAGTCCTATGGTTGTAAGATCCCTTGGTCTTGAAACCGACCCATTCAGACCAGAGGCCGAGGATGAAGAGGTGCTCGGTCCGGAGTATCCTTACCTCAGTGCCATCAGTGCTTTAATGTATTTAACTACACATACTAGACCTGACATTTGTTTTGCTGTGAGTCTTTTGTCCAGGTTCAGCTCACGTCCGACCATAAGGCACTGGAATGGGATCAAACACATCCTAAGATACCTGCAGGGAACTAAGGATGTGGGATTGTTTTACTCTAACCAAAACAAAGAAAGTTTGATTGGTTTTGCTGATGCAGGTTTTCAATTCGACCCACATACTGCTAAGTCTCAAACAGGTTATGTTTTCACATATGGAGGCACATCCATTTCATGTAGATCAGTCAAGCAGAACATCTCGGCAACATCATCCAACCATTCGGAGATATTGGCCATCCATGAAGCAAGCAGAGAGTGTGTCTGGTTGAGACTTATGACACATCAGATTCGATCATCATGTGGGATCACGGACGGAAAAGAAGAACCGACCATCATCTATGAAGACAATGCGGCATGCATAGCCCAGCTCAAAGATGGTTACATCAAGGGTGACAAGACGAAGCACGTTCTCCCCAAGTTCTTCTTCAGCCATGATCTACAGAAGGAAGGCGAGGTCAAGGTACTCCAGGTCCGATCCAGTGAGAATTCGGCCGACCTCTTCACCAAGGCATTACCAACTTGCACGCTCAAGAAGCTCATGTTCCAGATTGGTATGCGATCATTGAAAAGCCTTCAGTGATGTTCACTTCAGGGGGAGTAAGCGGGTGTACTCTTTTTCCTATCTATGGCTTCCCTTTTTACCACATTTGGTTTTGGGTTTACCATAGAGAGGTTTTAATGAGGCAGTATACCAAACGCATTGCGAACTCTAGATGGTTATGGCATTCAGGGGGAGTGTTGTAAACCAGACGGTTTGGGAATGCACATAAGTGGGCTTATCTACTTGGCTTACACATAGGCCAATCGGCCCATATGCACCACGGATGGGCCAGCCCATTTACTACTTAGACCAACCGACTTTGGGCCTTGTTAACTTGTCCCACATCGACTATGTGATGTGGGCAAGTCGGCCATCTACTCATATATATATGTATCCCCTTTTGTACTTATTTTATATACAAGAAAGCAATAAGAACAAGTCTTTAGACACTATCTATACCTAGCCGCCTACACTCTCTCTCTAACCTAGTTCCTATCGAGACTAACCTCTAATAGACACGAGATTTACAACAAGACCATATTGAAAGACATTTAAAGAACAGTCTTCTTCTTTTGGATAATACAACCTCTTTTTGTGTATTCTTCTAAAACCCATTAATCATTTTAATGCATTAAATTAAATGTAAAAAATGACATTGTAAAACATCTCCACGGATTAAAGAAATTGCAAAATATATTGTTATACCATTATTTAATGTATAATTAACTAACTAAAATCTATTGATTATTCAAAAAAAGTAAAAACAATTATGTAAAATCACACTAAAATATAATAATGACATTCTTCTTAAAACAAAAATATAATTCTAAAATTACTCTTCTATAACAGAAGGCGTATCATTATTTTATAGTTCTAGGCTTACTACTAACGCCAAGGAAGCTTCTAGAAGTTGTAGGCTTACTACTAACACTAATAGCTTGTGAACCAAGTCGCTCTAAATTTCCTCACTAAGAATAGTAATACTTTATTACATTTGAAAAGTGCTAAAACCCGAAAGTATTAAAAATAATATTCAAAACATTAAAAATATCATAGTCTACACAGATACAAAGATTGGAATATTTTTATATTTAAAGAGTGTGACGTGCTTACATATATACAACTCAAATTCAGAATATTTAGAATATCTATATATATCTAAGATTTACTAGTTACTAATGATTATTATCATAAATCTTTTTGGTTCTATATTTTTGCTTTATTTAAATCTTTGGAAAAAGATATTTAAGGGCTACCATAATAGAATCAAAAAAAAAAAATTTAAGTTGGTCTTTCCTTTAATATAAAAGGGATCAATGAAGATGCTCTAATAAGTAGTTAATTTAGTTTACCTTACATGTTAAAGGGCTCGATGTAAAAGGATAAACAATGTCGTGACAAAGAAGCTTCTAGAAGTTGTAGGCTTACTACTAACGAAAAGTTGTAGGCTTACTACTAACACTAATAGCTTCTGAACCAAGTCACAATGAACTTCCTCATTAAGGATAATATTATTTTATTACATTTGAAAAGTGCTAAAACCCGAAAGTATTAAAAAGAATATTCAAAACATTAAAAATATCATAGTCTAAAGAAATGTGATATTATTTTTTATTAATTTATATTTTAATATTACATGTTTATTAATTTATAGTTTAATATTATCTTTTGATATTTGTTATCTTTTTGGTATAATGATTTGATCTTGAATAAAGTCAGCTCCATAGTCTTATGTATATACAACTCAAATTCAAAATATTTAGGAATATCTACATATATCTAAGATTCACTAGTTACTAATGATTATCAGAAATTTTTTCGTTCTAGATTTGCTTTATCTATTTCACAAAAAAATGTTAAATTGTCAAATTTAAAAGTTTAGTTAATGATCATCAGAAAAGAAGTTAGAACCGAGCCTTGCGACATTGCATTTTCCAATTACTTTTTATGTAAAAGGAAAAGAAAAAAATAAGAGTCGCAACGATGCTTCTTTGACGTTTACAGCTAAAGTGCATGCTGTAAACTACGTAGCTCTGAAATAACTAAATGAACTAGTTACAAAAATCTAAGATTCGTTGAATAAATAAAGACATTTCAAGAATAGTCTTCTTCTTTTGGATAATGCACACTCTTTTTCTAAAACCTTTTAATCATTTTAATGCATTAAATTAAATTTTAAAAATAACATTTTGAACTATTTCCCACGGATTGATTGAAAAATATATTATTATACCAGTATTTAATGTACAATTAATTAAATAAAATAATTTAAATAAAAATCTGTTGATAATTCAAAAAGGTAAAAAAAAGATTATGTAAAACCACACTAAATATATAAAATGACATTCTTCCTAAAACAAAAATATAGCTCTAAAATGATACTCTTCTAAAACAGGAGTATGATTTTGTGGTCATGTAGTGCATGCATTACAAGTCTGCTGAAAAAAGAAGTCTCAGATCACATTTAGCTAGTGATGGAAATAAAGATAAAACCAACTAGGATTGTACTGTTACCACGCCCCTCTTGAAACGATGTCGTGTCAAAGAAGCTTCTAGAATTTGTAGTGTATTATAACTTGTAGTCTAAATATATTATTATACCATTATTTAATGTACAATTAGCTAACTAAAAATAATTTAAATAAAAATCTATAGATTATTCAAAAAAGTAAAAACAGTTATGGAAGATCATACTAAATAATAGCTTGTGAACCAAGTCCCTATGAACTTACTCACTAAGGATAGTAATAATTTATTTCATCTATAAAACCCCAAAAGTATAACAGAAAAAAAAACAAAACATCAAAACAAAACAAAAATATCATCCTCTCCTAGCATCTCAGAACACTTTCTTCTCGGTTACTTTTGCTTCCTAACTTTTGCTATATTGAGATTCAATATTCCAAACGAAAAGATGATCTGCGGTTACTTTAGACCCAAGTTTTACAAAAGATGGTTAGCTTTCTTTCTTTCGTTTTTGTTTTCAAGTGTGTTTGTAGTGCTCTATGTGGCTATTCTAAGATCATTCTTCTTCATGTGGATGCAGCAAACATTTGATCAAGTGCATCAAGATTAGGCTCAATGAACAGAGGAGAAGGAAGAACGCTATGGTTAACTTCTGGAAGACAGATATTGTGGAGTATCTCTCAAGAACTGGCCATGAATATGATGAAGAAGTTTATAAAAAGTAAGACTCCTCTGCCTCTGTCACCAACTTCATCCTCCTCTGTTTCTTAATATGTTCATTCTTGATACTGCAGGTAGAAGCACTACTCGAATACCGTGGGATCATAGCTTCTTGTGATCTCATCGAGCAATTTTGCGACTGTATCTCCTCCAATCTCTCCTTAATGCTGAAGCAAAGGTACTTTCACTATGTTGTCAAGATTGTTTCCACTCTACTACAATGGTCATAACTTTTCTGTTTATATTTATATATATATTTGTTTTTCAGGGAATGTCCTGAAGAGTGCAGAGAAGCTGTATACTCTCTCATGTATGCAGCAGCATGGGTTCGCAGAGTTCCTGAACTTAGAGATCTTAGAGCTTTGTTTACGCATAGATATGGAGGTTCCCTTAAAGCCTTTGTGAATCAAGAGGTGGGTTTCGTTTGCTAATACTATATGTTTTTAAGTTTCTGACATTCTTGGTAACTAAACTCCATGTTGTTGACAAATCTTGGTGTCTTAATAAACGTTGCAGCTTGTTGAGAAACTTGTATGGCGAAAACCTTCAAGGGAAGTTAGGGTTCAGACATTGCAACAGATTGCTCAAGAGGCTAAGATCAGTTGCGATTCATTGTCCAAAGGCGCTTGGAGTTCAAGTTCAAGCTCGAGCTCGAGAAGAAGAGGATCAGTCAAGAAGATTTTCCCTTACGTACTCTCTCCTCCATACATGAAACAAGGAGC
The DNA here is from genome assembly GCA_905132765.1 of Moricandia arvensis. NCBI lineage: Eukaryota > Viridiplantae > Streptophyta > Magnoliopsida > Brassicales > Brassicaceae > Moricandia > Moricandia arvensis. The sequence goes on along the minus strand of CAJHQP010004530.1, from coordinate 43,841 downwards.
ACAAAACGATGAAAAAGGGCACGAGGAGGAGAAAGAGAAGAGTGTTGTTCAAGAAAACTCTAGGTTACTTGACACACAAGGCAGTGTGAGTCTCACAAACACAAGCAATAACCAAGTTTCATCAACAGAAGATTACAAGAGAAAGTCCTCGTCCCAGAGACCGAAGATTCCTGATTACGATGAAGTGGTGGCTCGTGTAGCAGCTCTTACCAAAATAAGAGATAGTTAATTAGGGTTTCTCTTCGTAATTAGGTTTATATTTGTACTTTGGTAAATAAATTTCATGAAACCAATTAAGCACATAGTTGATTAAATTAATCAATTTTATTAAATAGTTAATAATTGATTAAGCTACTTTATATTTATTACTTAGTGTATTATTTAATTTTGAATATAAATTATATATATATATATATTATATATTTTTTATTTCATATTATATAAATGAAAAAGAATTAGTATTCTTTTTTAATTATAATTCATATTAATTATCCACTTTATTAATTAAAACTAAATATTAAAAAATGTATTATTATAAAAGATATTAAAACATATGATAAAAGTCTAATCTTAGAAGAGATACCTAAGAATATCTTTTTAGATATCTTATTTTGAAAATAGTAAAATAATTAGTTAGATATAATATATTTATAATAATTGATTAGAAAAGAACTTTACCTCCTCAGAACTTCCAAGGTAAGATTATCATCGACAATTTTCATGTAAGACTTTGTAGCATTCCTCGACGTTATCTGTTAAGAATAATTCCCACGTAAACCTTTCAGCCATGCCAGAACAAAAAAAACAAAACGCTAGATTTTCTAATATTATTGATTTTGTTATTTTATAATTTATTAAATCAGTTAATAATTGATTAGATTACTTTATATTTATTACTTAGTGTAATATTTACTTATGGAATAGAAATTATGTATATATAAATATTATAAATTTTTATCTCTTATTATATAAATGAAAAAAGAATTAGTATTCGTTTTTAATTATAATTAATATTAATTAAAAAGTAAATATTAAAAGAAATGTATATTTACATTTAAAAAAAAAGATATTATGAAGTATAATCTTAGGAAAAGATACCTAAGAATATCTTTTTAGATATTATTTTAAAAATACTAAAATAATTGGTTAGATATAATATATATTAATTACGAAAAATAAGAGATAGTTAATTAGGGTTCTCTTCGTAATTAGGTTTATATTTGTATTTGGTAAATTAATTTCATGAAACAATTAAGGACATAGTTGATTAAATTCATCAATTTAATTAAGCTTAACTGATAATTTTGTAATAAGAGATGCTTAATGTAAGAAGTTTTGTAATAACTAAAATAACTATGGTTTCCTAACCTAATTAACCAAAATAGTATAGGACTCATTTTAATTCTTAAAATTATAATAAATAAATAATTTATTGGTTATGTCATTCAAAAGATTATTTGATTTCTTAAATTTATATTTATTAAATGATTTAACCATTTTATCTATTTTTAAAGATGGTTGAAATTTAAATTTACAAGTTTGGTTAATGATTATTTGAATAAAATAACTAATACCTTTTGTACTTTAGTTTATTTTTTTAACTATGTAATCGATAATTTTAAGCAAAATCATTTTATTTTTAATTGATTATGTAGTTGTTAAATTGTCAGGTATTGGGAGACCCAATAGAACATTTTGAGTTTGACGGTACAACCAAGCCTTACGACGTTTCTTTGTTTACAACCATGGATGGTCAATTGTATTTATAATAAATTTTTAATTATTAATTTATAATTTTCTCACTCCAAAATTTTGAAATTACGTTTTCCCTCTAAAATTATGAAACTATGTTTTCTTGCAAAAAATATGAAACTACGATTTCTCTTCAAATTCTTAAAATCACATTTTCTGTCAAAGCCGTAAAATTAATGTTTTTTTCGCCAACACCATAAAACTAATTTTCCCGCCAAAATCGTAAATTTATTTTTTTTCTGTCAAAATCGTAAAACTACATTTTCCTGTCAAAATACATTTTCGCGGCCAAAACCGTTAACTTATTTTCCCCGCCAAAATCGTGGAATTATGTTTTTTGCGAAAACCGTAAAATTATGTTTCCCACCAAAACTATGAAACTATGTAATCGTGAAATTATATATGAATTTTTAATTAGTATGTTATAGTTATTTTTTCTCTCCAAAACTTTGAAATTACGTTTTTCCTGTAAAATTATGAAACTATGTTTTCTCGCCAAAACTAAGAAACCAGCAAATCCTTAAAATCACATTTCCGCCAAACTAAATCACATTCCGAAAAACCTTGAAATATATTTTTTCGCCAACACTAAGAATTAAGTTTTCTCGCCAATTTGTAAAGTTACTTTTCTATCAAAACCTTACACTACATTTTCTCGTCAAAACAATAAAAATATGTTTTCCTATCAAAACCGTGACACTACGTTTCCCTCCAAAACCGTGAAATTATATTTTCCATAAAAAACCGTGAAATAATGTTTCCCCACCAAAATCGTGAAATTTCATTTTTTGTCAAACCGTAAAATTTGTTTTCTCGCCAAAATTATAAAACTATGTAATTGTGAAGATTATTTTTCCTGTCAAAACCGTAAAGCTACATTGTCTTTAAAAACCGTGAAATTATGTTTTCCCACCAAAACTGTGAAATTGTGTTTTCTGTCAAAACCATACATTAAGATTTCATTGCGAAAACCGATAATATATGTTGTTCTCAAAACTGATTAGACTACGTTTTCACCAAACTATGAAATTATATTTTCTCACAAATGTAAAATTGTGTTTTCCTGTCAAATCGTGAAATTACGTTTTCATCACACATGTTGTTCACAAAACGTAAAACTTACTTTTTCCTGCCAAATGTTGGAAAGTATGTGCTTAGGTTAGGTCCATGACACATTGTGCACTTTTTTGCGTAGTTGAACGATGTGACAATCGTTTTTTTTGTTCAACTGTACTTTTTTTATTGTGACCATCGTCATAACTCACCAAAATTAATTGAATGGGCCATTGCCTACGAGACGGTTCGGGCAGTTTGAAGCACTAGGTTAAGACATCATGCTACTATGCTTTGGTTCCTTTGTGGAACTTGTTTTGGTATCGACTAAGAAACTGATCAATCTGATGGCTGAAGTAGTAAGAATATGCAGTAATATGCCATATTCGGCAACCGATATGTTCCTCTTATTTGGAGGTTGGGTTCGGTTAAGGATCTTGTGCCCATGACTACGAACTATCCACTAACTTTTCCAATGTACGACTGTATCTGTGTGCTCCATAAACTCGTTATTAAACCACTTTTTCTCTTTATCGCTATCTGCAATAATATAAAAGTTTTTTGTTTCTATATTTATCATTAAAATATCAACCCTAAAGAGGGGATCAGAACATCACACAACCCAACGTCTGGTGTACCAGAGAAACTGTGGCTCTAGGTTATATGGGGAACAAAACTAACAACAACAAAAACAGATTTAGACATAAAAAGGAGAGAGGTTGAGGGAAATAAGAATCAAGAAATCCGAGAGTTCTGACCCCAAACAAGAACGCCAGCAAACTAAACATCTGATATTATAGTGATTTGCCAAGGCCAGAGCGTCCAAATTCGGCGCTAGATCTGTCGTTTGTTGACCATCAGAGCAAGCTCACCTTCAGAGGAGCCTCACAACTCCAAAACTTTCGTGGTCAAGAGGACCCAACTCCAAACCCTACTCATATCAAAGCTTATGTGACGTCATCGCCTCTAGGTTAGAGAAACCACACACTAATCCATCTTCGTTCCAATGGAGAGAGTCCGCACCAGAGAAGAGCATCTCCAGAGGGCCCGCCATCCCCTCAAGAGTTGCCTCGTCGGCGATTTGCATCTCCAAATCTGGGACAAAAAGCTTTGAACTCTGATAGTTAAGCGGGTCCAGCTTTGTCTCTGACTCCTCTATCAGAGCTCATCCACCAAAAGATCCAATGAACCACCCAAGATCCAAAGCTTTCATAAAGAAACCCGCTACATGTTCCTTCTAGATCTCGGAATAAAGAAGAAGGTGCCTCACTGGGAACCGTGTGGCTCATGTTCCGTTGATCGAGATCAGTTACCAAAGAGAAAGAGGGATGTGGGAGACCTATGATCAATTGACGGAGACGCCAAAGAAGGAGAATCCACCCAGAAAAAGTTGCAAGACAACATAACAAGATTGGCCAAGACATAACAGCCCAACTGGACCAATCGTCAGGTCATCAATCCTCACAACAGCTCAAGCTTCGGGTAAAAACAGAGTCACAGAAACAGAGAGGACGAACGTGACGACAAAACACACGACTCTTCTTCATAACAGATCTGATACGCTCTCATCTTTAACGGATAGATAATAATCTTTACCTTTCCAGCTGTAAAGTTAAGAGAGTTCTAGATTTTTCTCTAGCTGTGTATATATCATCTTTGTAATGCCCCAAAAAATGATAAGTTGATAGATTACTTCAGTAAAAGAAAATCCTTGTGTGGTCTTAAGTCTTTTACATGGTATCAGAGCCATTGTATGCTCTAACAGGCGTTTCAATGGCGGATCCTTTATCCTTTTCCCAGTAACGTTCATGTACTTAGCTCCGTTACTTTGAAACTCAATGACACGAATTACTTATTAAGGAAAACACAGTCCGAGTCTCTTCTGTGTAGCCAGAAACTCTTAGGGTTCGTCACTGGTGGTATTCCTTCTCCAGATATGACTCTTACGGTGGTTCGTGACAATGTCAACTTTGAAGAGCGTAATCCTCGATACGATGCGTGATTCTGCTCCGATCAATTGGTTCGGTCGTGGCTATTTGGTAATATGTCTTAAGAGGTGTTTGGGCTCTGTTCACACTCTTCAAACTACTCGAGAGGTTCTAACAAAGAAAGACAAAACTCTGTCTGTATACTGTAAGGAGTTGAAAACAATATGTGATGCTCTAAGTGCAATCGGAAAACCCATTGATGAATCAATGAATTTTTTTGGTTTTCTCAATGGGTTAAGCAGAGAATATGATCCCATTGCAACAGTGATTCAGAGTTCTCTCACTAAGTTTCTCGCACCTACGTTTAATGATGTTGTGTCTGAAGTTCAAGGTTTTGATTCAAATCTCCAGTCCTACGAAGAAGGCAATGCGACAACAACACATATAGCTTATAACGTTAACAAGATGGAGTATCCTCAAACCTTCAAGCCGAATGGTTGTAGATACAATCTGAATCAGCGAGGTCGTGGTCGTTCTGATTTCTCTAGGAGACGTGGTGGTAATACTTCTCGTGGCTGTGGATACTCTAAGCACCAATCTAGCTCATCTCAAGGAGAGCGACCTACATGCCAGATATGTGGCTGTTCTTGTCACACTGCCCTTAAATGTTACAACCGATTTGATAATAACTATCAAATGGTTGAAGCATTCTCCTCTCTCTGTGTTGTGGATGAATCCGGCCGGGAATGGTACCCCGACTCTGGAGCTTCTGATCATGTTACGTTCTCAACAAGAAACTGCAAGAGTCACATCCGTATGAGGGTCAAGATTCTTTGATGTTTGGTGATGGAGCTTACATGCCCATTACTCACGTCGGCTCCACTACTATATCATCTACGATAGGTATAATACCGATAAATAATGTTCTAGTTTGTCCTACTACCCAGGAATCTTTATTGTCAGCCTCAAAACTGTGTGAAGACTACCCTTGTGGGGTGTTCTTTGATGCTAATAAAGTCTATGTGATTGATCTGCATAAGCATAAAGTGGTGACAAGAGGCCTTCGAAGTAAAGGAATCTATATGTTGAAGGATAATCAAGTGGAAGCACATTTCTCTTCTCACCAAGTAGCAGCCTCGGAAGCAGTTTGGCATTTATGTTTGGGACACTCACACCAGAAAGTCCTTCAACATCTTAATGCCTGCAAGGATATTTCTATCAGTAAGAACGGAATTTCTTCCATTTGTGAGCCTTGCCAGATGGGAAAATCAAGTAGTCTACAATTTTTAGCTCTCAGTCTCATGTTTCAAAACCCTTAGATAGAATCACTGTGATCTATCGGGGCCTTCTCCTATTGTTTTTAATCAAGGCTTTCGATATTATGCAATATTTGTGGACGAATATTCTCGGTTCTCCTGGTTGTATCCACTCCGAAATAAATCAGATTTTTTCTCTACATTTGTCGCATTCCAAAGACTAGTCGAAAACCAACACTCTACGACGATTAAACAGTTTCAAAGTGATGGAGGAGGAGAGTTTATAAACATGAGAGTGAAGAAACATTTGTAGAATTCTGGTATTCAACATCGTGTATCCAGTCCCTATACACCACAGAAAATGGCTTAGCAGAACGAAGACATAGACACCTTATTGAGTTGGCTCTATCGATGATGTTTCACAATCACTTACCTCTTCACTTCTGGCTTGATGTGTTCTTCTCAGCTAACTATATTTGAAATATTCTGCCAACAGTCAATCTGCAACAACAGAGTCCATATGAGAGGCCATATGGTCATAAGCCTGATTATTCATCCCTCCGGGTTATAGGATCAGCATGTTACTCGTGTCTAAGGCCATTAGCGAATCATAAAATGGAGCCAAATCACTTCAACGTGTCTTCCTTGGCTATAACTCTCAGTACAAAGCTTATAGATGTCTATATCCACCAACGGGGAAGGTATATATATCGAGGCATGTTGTGTTTGATGAAGAATGTCTCCCCTTCAAAGAGAAATTTCGACATCTGATTCCTACATATAAGTCGACCTTACTCAAAGCATGGCAGAAAGCTACTGCTACTACCACAGCCGGTTGAAACTCAAGTCAGTAGGATCCTGACTCCTCCTCAGTCTACTATGGTAGATAATCCTCCTCAGACACAAGAGGACTACCATAGTGATCATGACTTTCCAGGAGAGAAAGAAGTACCGGCTGACATTAACGAACCAGAACAAGCTGCTCCTGCTCCTGCTGACAACACACACTCAACGCAGACATGTCGAAAAGCTGGAATGCATAAGCCCAACACAAGGTATGCTCTTCTGGCTCCTCGATACTACACTAAGGAACCCAATTCGATCACTGAGGCGATGAAGCATCCTGGATGGAATAATGCAGTCATGGATGAAATGGGTAACATATACATGTTGCATACATGGGTTCTTGTTGAACCAACAAAAGATATGAATATCCACACAAGTAGATGGGTTTTTACTAAAAAAGTGAATCCTGATGGAACAATAAAAAAGCTGAAAGCCAGACTAGTAGCAATAGGAAATGAACAAGAGGAAGGGTTAGATTATTTAGAAACTTTCAGCCTAGTTGTTCGTACTTCAACAATCCGTTTGGTTCTGGATGTTGCAGTTGCAAAGGGATGGTCTCTTAAGCAATTGGATGTGTCTAGTGCCTTTCTTCATGGTGAACTACAAGAACTTGTGTTTATGTATCAACCTCCGGGCTTTGTGGACTCAAAGGAACCAAATCTCGTGTGCAAATTGACAAAGGCGATGTATGGTCTTAAACAGGCTCCCCACCTGGTTTAATACATTCAGTAACTTCCTTCTTGATTTTGGCTTCACATGCAGCAAGTCTGATCCCTCTTTGTTTACTTATCATCATGACAGGAAGACCTTGGTGCTTCTTCTTTACGTAGATGATATATTGCTAACTGGAAGTGACAATGAGTTACTGCACTCTCTGCTAAAGTCTCTGCATCTGCGCTTCTCGATGAAAGATCTAGGCTCGCCGCAGTATTTTCTTGGGATAGAAATAGAAGCTACTCTAGACGGCTTATTTCTCCATAAACGAGCCTCTATTGAAGAGATTCTTCATCTTGCTGCTATGTCGGAGTGTAATCCCATGCCAACACCTCTTCCTCAACGTATCGAGACACTTAACTCAGATCCGTTACCTGAACCTTCTTACTTCCGCAGCCTAGCAGGCAAGCTACAATATTTGACAATCACAAGGCCGGATATATATGCAGTCAATTTTGTGTGTCAGCGTATGCATCTGCCCACGGTTACAGACTTCAATCTATTGAAAAGGATCATGCGGTACTTGAAGGGAACTCTTGAGCTGGACTTCACATACGCAAAGACTGAAGTCTGATTATGACTGCATACTGTGATAGTGACTTGGCAGGATGCAAGGAAACTAGACGGTCAACAACTGGGTTTTGTACTCTTTTAGGCTCAAACCTGATCTCGTGGTCTGCGAAACGACAACCTACTGTTTCACGATCTTCGAACAAAGCTGAGTATCGAGCATTAACTTCAAAATCTCAGGAGTTGAAATAGATATCCTATTTACTGCGTGATTTGGGAATCACACAAGATCAACCTACGCGAGTTCTTTGTGATAATTTATCTTCAGTGTACTTGAGTACAAATCCTGCTCTACACAACCGAAGTAAGCACTTCCATACTGATTTTCATTATATAAGGGAGCAGGTAGCTCTCGGATTGGTGGAGACAAAACACATTCCTGCTTCATTTCAGCCCGATGACATGTTCTTTAAGGCGTTGTCCAGAGGAGTCTTTGAAAATCTGAGATGCAAACTTGGTGTTCCAGCTTCAACCACACCAGGTTTGAGGGGGAATCTAAGACAACATAACGAGCTGGGCCAAGACAATAACAGCCCAACTTTCCCAATCAACAGGTCATCAATCCTCACAACAGCTCAAGTTTCAGGTAAGAACAGAGTCATAGAAACAGAGAGGACGAAGGTGACGACAAAACACACGACTCTTCTTCATAACAGATTTGATACGCTCTCATCTTTAACAGATTGATAATCATCTTTACCTTTCTATCTGTAAAGTTAATCGAGTATAGATTGTTCTCTAGCTATGTATATATCATCTTTGTCAGGCCCCAATAAGTCGATAGATTACTTCAGTAAAAAAAATCCTTGTGTGGTCTTAAGTCTTTTACAAAAATGTGGAAGGGAAGAACTCTAGAGACAAAAAGGGGAGAGCACGTCGATGACACGCCACACAAAAGGCTATCTTCTTGTCTAATGTTATTAAGAATCCGTATCGGCAATTTTCCAAACTTCTCATGTAACATAAGATTATGTGTCTTTATTTCATCATGTTATGACTTAGTAGAAATTTCTTATTTCTCCTTATCGAGGAATCTTCTCTTTAAAGTATTGAGGCTGTGTTGGTTGCAATCTTAGGGTTTATGAAGCTACATCTATAGAAATAAACTGGATTTTCTCTCGGAAACAAGCACGTGTTTTACTTTCTAGTCTGACTATATTTTATCTTGCGGGCGTGGATAAATTAAATCAAACATTCATAAATTTAGTTGAATGCACTGCATATTATTATTTTTATTGACTAGTGACAAACCAATGAATATAAAAATATCTTCCCACTTTCGTTGATACTGCAGTTATGATTCAATACCTAAGAGCATCTCTAGCAACCCTTTATCCCTTTATTTTTAAGGGGGTTTTTCATTCCAACAAGAATTTATCCTTTTATTTTAAAGGGGGTAAATAGTACACCCTCAAATATAATGGGACACTATTCAATCATTTATAATACTATTCATTTTTCAATTTAGTCATTCTATTTATAGAAGTTTAATATTTTTTGCTTAACACTTTTATGTTGTCTTTTTGCACTATAGTTATATTAGCATATAACTATTATAACTTCTGGTTTTATAAAGTTAATTTCACTCACTAATAATATGTTTATAATTTTTTCAACACAAAACTTTACTAATAAAAACGTTTTCCCGCCAAAACCGTGAAATTATGTTTCCCCCGCCAAAATCGTAAAATTATAATTTTTTCGCAAAACTGTAAAATTATGTAATTGTGAATTATTTTTCCCGTCAAAACTACGTATTCCCACCAAACTGTGAAATTATGTTTCTCGCCAATAATATGAAATTATGTTTTCTTTGCAAAACCATACAATTAAGTTTTCATGCGAAAACCCGTAAAATTATGTTTTTCTCCAAAACCGTTATACTACGTTTTTCACCAAAACCGTGAAATTATATTCTCACCAAATTTTAAAATTGTGTTTTCGTGTCAAAATCGTGAAACTATGTTTTTCCATCAAAATCGTGTTTGTTCCACCAAAAATGTAAAACTAATATTTTCCTGTCAAAATGATAGAAGTATGTTCTTAGGAGGTCCACTGACTCGTCCATTTGTCTTTTTCCTAGTTGGACCAATGATCAATCGGTTTTTTTGTTCAACTGTACCTTTTTTAATCGCGCACGTCCATAACTCATCCAAAATTAATTGAATTGGCATATGTTTGGCTACGTTTGGGGGTTCTTTTGGTTGTCGAGTAAAAATGATTGAATCTGATGTCTGAAGTACAATATGAGTAATATGACATATTCGCAACCGATCCGTTCCTCTTATTTTGGGTTGAGTTTGGGTTAAGGATTTTGTGCCCATAATTACGAACTATCCACTAACTTTTTCAAAAGTACGACCGTATTTGTATGCTCCATAAAATCGCTATTAAACCACTTTATCTTATTGCTATCTGCCTATAGTCTCTGCAATAATGTAAACCATTTTTGTTTTTAATATTTATCATTGAAATATCAACCCTAAAAAGGGTATCAGAACAGCACACAACCCAACGCTGGTGTACCAGAGAAACCGTGGCTCTATGTTATATGGAGAACAAAACTAACAACAACAAAAAAAGATTTAGATTTTGTCGTCTATTTACCATCAGAGTAAGCTCACTTTCGGAGGAGCCTTGTGGCTCCAAAACTCCGTGGTCCAGAGGACCCAACTCCAAAACCTACTCATATCCAAATCTTATGGGACGCCGTCGCCTCCATTTCCGAGAAACCATACACTACTCCATCTTCGTTCTAAATGGAGAGAGTCCGCACCGGAGAAGAGCATCTCCAGAGGGCCCTTCCATCCCTTCAAGATTCGCCTCGTCAGCGGTTTGCATCTCTAAATATGGGACAAAAAGCTTCGAACTCTGATAGTTGAAAAGCGGCTCCAGCTTCGTACCTAACGTCCTCTATCAGAGCTCATCCGCTAAAAGATCTTCTGAACCAACAAGATCCAAAGCTTGCATAAAGAAACCTGCTACATGGTCCTTCTAGATCTCGGAATAAAGAAGAGGGTGCCTCACGGGAACCGCGTCGCTCATGTTTTGTTGGTCGAGACCAATTACCAAAGAGAAGAGGGTGGTGGGCAGGGCCGGCCCTAAGATTTAAGGAGCCTAAGTTGATTTCTTAACGATTTCAATTAAATATTTTTTTATGAATGTGGGGGCTTAAATTTTTTTGGGGGCTATGTATATAAATTTCTTCAAAAAATTTGGGGTCCCAAGACCAATTTTTCATCCGGCTTGGCCCAGGACCGGCCCTGGAGGTGGGAGACCTATGATCAATTGACGGAGACGCCGAAGAAGGAGAATCCACCAAGAAAAAATGTGGAAGAGAAGAAATCTAGAGACAAAAAAAAAGGGGGAGAACGTCGATTCCACGCCACGCAAAGGCTATCTTCTTGTCTTATGTTAGTAAGAATCCTTATCGGCAATTTTACAAACTCCTCATGCAACATACAATTATGTGTATTTCTTTTATCATGTTATGACTTAGTAGCAATTGCTTATTTCTCCCGTTCGAGGAATCTTCTCTTTTGTGTATCGAGGCTGAGTCTTAGGGTTTATGAAGCTACATCTATAGAACTGAACTGGATTTTCTCTCGGAAACAAGGACTTGTTTTACTTTCTAGTCTGACTATATTTTATCTTGCAGCCTTGAATACTGTAAATCAAACATTCATGAATTTATTTGAATACATTGCATATTATTATTTTAATTGACTAGTGACAAACCAATGAATATATAAATATCGTCTCACTTTCGTTGATACTGCAGTTACGATCCAGTACCTAAGAGCATCTGTAACGGCCCCTTTATCCCTTCATTTAAGGGTTTTGCATTCCAACAACCATTTATCCTTTTATTTTTTAAAAGGGTAAATAGTACACCCTCAAATATAATGGGGGCACTATTCAATCCCTTATAATACTATTTATTTTTCAGTTTAGTCATTCTACTTAACACTTTTATGTTGTATTTTGCATTATAGTTATATTAGCATATACTGTTCCAAAAACAATGTTATACTATCATATAACTATTATAACTTTTGGTTTTATAAAGTTAATTTCACACACTAATAATATGTTTATAATTCTTCAACACAAAAACTATGCTAATAAAAATATAATATAAACATAATATTTTACAGAATGATAATATTACATTTAGGAAATTTTATACAAATTAAAAATCATTATACATACATAATAAGCTGAAAATATTACACAAGTTACTATATATTACAGTACTAATATTTGTTGAAATTCATGAGTGTTTGTCTCATGTTAAAAGAGCATTCAGTTAACTTGTAACTAAATCCTCTTCAGCCATAAAACATGAACTCACAATTCAAAGGAAGAGATACCAACTGTTGGTTGAATCCTCTTAAACAACCTACACTATAACCAAAATCTTAGATAGTAAACTGATTATGTGTGGCAAAGAATCTCTAGTTTGAATCTATTCCTTCAATAGTGACACAACACTTTCAGTTTGTGTACTTAAGATGAAGAGGATTTAGAATCAGTGATCTAGAGTTTAAAAAGTAGATAAAGAAGAATTTGAGTGGGTTTTACAAGTATTAGGTTGCCTTAAGAGAGGTAGAGTTAAAGTAGTCTCTAAACCATAATGCTTAACTCTTTACATTGTGAATATTGTTTAGACACAAGAAATAAAGAGAAAGAGCACACGAAATTAGAGAGATAAACTTTTGTTTTGATTCTCGTAAGAGTTACAAGAGGTGAAATTACCTTTAAATAGACAATGAGCAGCATTAAACAATTACTAAAACAAGAAATATAAACAAATAATTCTATAGGGAATGAGAAGAGGACAAAGGGGATACAACCAAGGGGAGACACGTCCAGATGAGGAGAAAAGGACAGGAGACATGGTGTGGTCTCCATGGTGATAGTGATAGGTTTGCTACAACTCCTTATGCACCCATGTGACTTTTCTCTGCCTAATTCAAACCATATCCTTCCTTTTGAATTCGAACTGAGGTATCCTAAGGTTCTTGGAGCTTAGCAACGTCCATTAAGCCTTCTCACTTATTTATTGTCTTGCAAGGTAGGTTAGGTCAACTTGTGGATCAAGTTTGTATGGACCAACTTCTATTTTAAGTCTCTAGAGCATCTTTTCTTTTACTTTCCTCCAAGCCTTAATGCTTCCTTTGGTCATTCCCTCTTCATTTTAACAATATTCATGTAAATTTGATCCAACTTCTAAGATCACCAAAATATTTTCCATACAAATTTGGAGTAGTCTCACCTTGTTGTTGTTGAGTTTTTTTTGTATGATTCTTGTTTTTCGGATCGGATAAACTGACGAGTGTTACTATCATTGCTAAAGGTTTAAATTTGTCAACAAGAATTTATTTATTTAGAAATGCATTGATTCATAATATATGTGAGCTTTACTTAAATAATCTTATTGATTAGTTTTGTATTTTATATGTATCTTTGAGTTGTATGTGTTATTATTATCTATAGTTCTATGTTTTTGTTATTATTATAAGTAATTTGGTGTTATTTTTTATTTATAGAATATGTTTACTGATTATCTATTTAAAATGTATGTTTATTGCTTCTTTATAAAAATTTAGTGATTACTTTTAATTATCAATAATATTGAATAATAAAATGTAATATGTAAAATCTTTGGAAAAATATATTTAAGGGCTACCATAATAGAATCATCTATTTATCTCTTTATTTTAAGTGGATCTTTCCCTTAATATAAAGGGGATCGATGAAGATGCTCTAATCTATTATATTAAAACATGATCATGACATGTTGATATATGTTGTGTCCAAGTTACAACTGAATTTTAAAAACTGCACATAAATATATACTCATTTTGTAACAAAAAGTAATTTTATGCTAATGGTTCAAATATACTAACTTTTAATAATACATCTAAAACCACCGCACAATCCTCGGTAAAATAGGTGATTATCAAGAATATATATATTCTAAATTTCCCTACAATATATCCTCTAACATGAGAAAAGAGTTATAGAACGCATTACTGCAACTGTGAGAAATGGTTATTGAATGTAATGTATTACTGCGACTGTGTACTTTGTTTTCTCAGTGTTAACCGATTAATAACAAAACTCGCCCAGAAGTAATCGAACAAAGTATGCGCAGTTGCCCAAGTTCTCCTTTAAATTAAAGTATTAAGCTTTGGTTTCTATTAAATTAAAAAACTCGACTTTTATTTGGATTTTTAGTTGAGAATTCCAAATTTTCTGCAACGTAATCGTAACCCTAAAAGAATTGGGGAAGAAGATTTGTTTATATTACAATTATGCCATTAATGAATAAAAAAAAATAAAAACACACTTTGAAGGTTTTGAACTCGTGAAAAAGAAGAGAGCCGATTTCGTTATTTCCACTACACAACAAAAATATTTTGGTTAAGATTCGATGAATTACTTACATAACATATACATATATCAGAATCATCTTCATCTTTTGTCTTTACTATACTCTGGTATATTATTTAAAATGCACCTGGACTTACTTTAGTCCATCTTACAACCAAATTTTAATCTATTCTATTAAAACAAGATCATGACTTATTTATAAATGTTATGTTCAACTACTTATTCTTTTTATTTAAGAAATCATTTATCATTCTTTTTATATAACTGTATCTAATTTTATTTAAATACTAACCACTAAATTATTATAAAACTGTAGTATATATGCTATTTATTATTAATATATATTTTTGTAACATTTACTTTAACTCCTAAACTTTCGAAATTCACCTCTAATGTTACAAAGATGTATTTAAATGAGAAAATAAATTTTGGTTGACCAATAACATATAACATGCTAAGTAATCATATTAACCCACTCAAATATAGTTCTCTTATTAATCCATCTACGAATACATTTACCACTCACATATAAATCTTTTATCAACACGTGAAATCTAAGATATTTATCCTTTCTAAAACATCACAACCAATTATTTTAGCTATTATTTAGTTCTTTTGTTTCATGTTTTGGATTTTATAATTAATCTATCAGATATTAAAAAATAATTTAAAAACAAATTCAAAAACTTTGTTCAATTTTTGGTGCTGTTTAGGTTTGATATTAGTTTTTGATAATAACACTTTAAGAACCGTTTGAGTATATAGGCTATGTCTAATATAGTATGAGACTTTGATTTTCGTGTCGATTTCAATTCGGGTTTTTTGTGTACGAATATTCTTGAGTCATTATGTCAGATAACTACTAAGAAAATATAATATGTCGCAAACTTTAGAATGAATTTTTTAAAATAGTTTCTGAAATGTATATGGAGCAAATGTATAGTTATGCAACTTGACATATTTAATATAGTTACCAAAAATTAAATTAAATTAATTAATATTAATTAAAATATAATTAAAAACATAAATATAAAAAGTATTTTTCAAAAAAAAAAAAAAATAGATAACCTCCCTTTTAAAAATTAAAAAAAAAAACATACCTGCCCTTTTACAAAGGACAGGTCAAAATCTAGTAAGTAGTTAATTTAGTTTACCCTTACATGTCAAAGGGTCCGATGTAACAAAGGGTAAACAATATTGCGCCAAGGAAGCTTTTAGAAGTTGTAGACTTACTACTAACACCAAGGAAGCTTCTAGAATTTGTAGTCTTACTACTAACATTAATAGCTTGTGATCCAAGTCGCTATGAATTTCCTCACTAAAGATAATAATACTTTATTACATTTAAAAAGTGCTACAACCCGAAAGTATTTGTTATATACTAAAGCACAAGTCACATGGCCAATCAATTTTTAACACATGGAAATTGTTATATAATTAAAAGAAAAAAAAGAAAATGAAAAGGATAAAAATTACATAAAAAGAAGTTTCGTTTGTTAACCAATTCTTTTTCTTTTCTATATAAATTAAAATCCCTAATATTTCTTACACTATACCATGATCTCTTCACATCTTGTTAAAAGCAGTTAGTCTTTGTTTTTTTGTTAATCAAAACAGTTAATCTTTTTCTATAGAAGACTTGACTCAAAGATGCTATAAATTAAATTTATCTCTACCTAAATTTTCTTTAATTATTTGCAATTGTTCCATTGATTTTTCTTTCTGAAACTATGATGAAATTTAAACTTTAACCAGATAGACAAATGACTTCTAAATTCTAACGACCTTCTTAACACTCTTGAGTCTACAATTCTATATCTAAGGTAAACAACTGCACGATAGTTCGTGGGAGAAATTTTTTTAAATCGAAGAAGAATAAGAAAATCTCCAATTTTCTATGGGAAAGCTCCCTGCAAAGTAAGTCATATTCCTGATTAGAGAGACTCAAAACACACAGTCTTTATGTCTTAAATCATAATTTTTTATGTTTTTAATGAAACTTTTACTCCTCTAACCTACTTATAATTTTTTTCTTTTGTTCATTCAAGATAATCGCAAAACCTACGTATTTGAATGCATTAAAAGGTTGAAAAACCCTGAGCACAGACGTATAACACAAGATCTTCGAAACGAAACCTTTATTAGAAGTTCTTTAAACAAATTACACTCAATTCGTTTAATAAGGTTTACTTTGTAGGCACCAAATTTACAAAATGGGCAAATTTGAAATGTAAAGCAACATTCTATAAATTATACAAATTACAATAGAATAATATCATACCGTAGTTCGAAAGTAATTGGACTGAAGCAGAGTCGAGACTTAGATCTCTCTCCTTAATCCTTTAAACGCCCGTAGTATACCGGTTTGATACGTTTAAGAATCCCAGGATACAACTGCTTTTATCTCAGTCTCACAACACTTGAGAGCCAAAGCCTGTCGAACCTAGAATCTATGTTATACTCCTCAGAAAAAAAAAAAAAGTAAGAGATTGTTGTTTTTGTTTTTTTCTTTGGTATATCCCTAGAATGAGAAGAGCATGTCTTTATATAGTATATAAAGTTTAACGTGTGCTTCATCTAGCACTCAATGGAGATAACGTTTTTTGATTCCTCATAATGACTAACAAAAAGTGAATTGATTTTTCGTATGTTACAAAATAAATTCACCAAATCAACTTATAATTGGTCAAAGACTTAGTCAAAAAGATTAAAGACCTTGTCAAAAAACGTGGGAATCAATATGCTTCGATTATTTATATAATCATTAGCAAATGAATTTTGGGCTAAGCAAGATTAATCTTATTTGATTAATTCTAAAACTTGATCCAGCCCAAATATCTTTTTTTATTATACACCAAAGTGTCTACAAAGTTTTCTATAACTTTGTTATAATTTCTCCATTTTACACAAAAGAGGTCTCTTACCTCTTATTTCTAATATGGACATTTTACAAATAATCCACATTAGATTTTCATTTCTCATTCAAAACGAACTTCGTTTTGACATATGACTACACTATATTATAGTGCTCATAACAAGGAATCCAATGATTCCACGTTCCGGTCATTTCGACAATCAACTTGCTCGGAAAGCCACCAGAATATTGGCCATAGCCATTTGTCCAAAAAAAAAACAGTTCCAACAATCCCCCACATGAATAGAAATGACTCTAGACACTAGACGACTTCCTAAACTTGACTGACTTGACTACTTAGACAAGACTCGACAAGACTCAAAAATTAAAAAAAAGACTCGATAAAAACGACTTTTAAGAGTATAAACAAAAAATCCACTGCGTGATGAGTTGGTAGCAATTTTTGAGCCTTGAACCAGTCATTGTTAGTAGCTATTAGATTTACTCGGCCTGATAGTGAACATGATGTCTTGAACCACCCGAACTTTGATGTAAACCTAGACAATAGCTAAAACACAGCTTCATTTTTTATAGATTAGGTTCTCTATTGTGTTCATTTTGGCCGTGAACAGTCCTGGTTAATCATGAGTGAACTTGGAGAATATAGTCTTTCATTCATTCTCCTAGAAACGGCCCCATTTCACACTCACAAAGTGATTTGCCATTAGTTTTGTTTAGAGGAGTATCATGTACTACTCCATTCATATCTCAAAACTATGGACACAAATTATTAAAAGCAAATGCTTATCCTGTATTCCTTACATGTAGCACTGTTTAATCATCCTAGGAACTGAGTATAGACCGAAGTCTTACAGTGCTTTGGGCAGATTTAATTTGACTTAGTTGTCTCCTTGAACCTATTTCTTGGGATCTCCAGTCAGTTAGGTAGAGTTACCGCCAAACCTCATCTTAATTCAGAGGCTTTAACCCATTCCTTTTGATGATATAACAATTAAATCTCATGACACACCTTTAATAATTGGATCCTTGGTTGCCATATGATTGGAATTTATCCAACGAGATTAATTGTTGCAAATAGCCCATAACTTATAAATATATACCTCAATATTTTAGTTATAGCTTTTCAGTATTTATTAACTGAATTACATGTGTGGTAAGAACTTACTTACCCCCACATTTTCTGAATTAACTTAGAAATTATTATTTTCCAAATTATTATTTTTGAACAAATTCTACAATTTTATGTGATTTACATCAAAATGTTCATTTGTTTTCTCTACAAAAGAGGATAAGTTTTTTTTTCTTTCTTTCTTTTGGGTAATGTGTATTGATATTTCACATTTATTATATCATAAACAATGTTTTTCTATTGAACAAACAATTGTTCATAAACTCAATCAAATAATAAAACTGCATTATGACTGTCTTAACACACATTTTGACAAGTCCACCTTGAATAAACCCCTTTCCCAAGTAAACCCCATGTTTCTTGAGTACAACCTTATCAGAATCGAAAGTTATAGCAAATCCAGCTTTGCTTAAAAGCGAACCGGAAATCAGATTCTTCCTCATATCTGGCACATGCTTCACATTCTTAAGAGTTATCTCTTTTCCTGAGGTCAGCTGAAGCTTCACTTCACCTTTGCCTTCAATCTTGGACGAGCCGGTGTTACCCATTAAGAGTCGCTCTTCACTATTGCATTTTTGATAAGTAGCAAACATGTCCTTATCAATGCACACATGAATGGTGGCACCTGTGTCATACCACCAAGCTCTTGGTTTGTCTTCAACGTTGTTAACTTCTGTGACCACAGCGCACATGTCATCTTCGGTCAAATAAGCTTGAGACTTCCCCTTGTCATTGCTTGGACCAGCCTTGCTTCGACAAACATTAGCTTTATGGCCCATCTTGCCACACTTGTGACAAGTTCCAGAGAACTTCACATGTTCTGTTGGCTTCTTAAAGCTTGTGGTGCCTTTTGGAGGAATTTTTCCTTTTCCCTTATTCTTGTGTTCAGCCAAGTTTATGTCATTCTTTCGAATGAGAACAGCATCGGCTTCACGGTTTCTGGATTCAACCCGCAGCTTGACAATCAAGTCCTCGAGGGAAATTTCCTTACGCTTATGCGTGAGATAGTTTTTGAAATCCAACCAACTAGGAGGGAGTTTTTCAATGAAGGAATTGACCGTGAAAATTTCACAAATCGACATCCCTTCAGACGCTATCTCATGCGTAATCAATTGCAAGGCTTCAACTTGTTCCATGATGGGTTTGGAATCCACCATTTTGAAGTTGAGAAATTTTGCCGCATATTTCTACCAACCTACATCCCCAAACTTGTATTTCTTTCCCAAAGCTGTTTAGAAGTTTTCACCTCACTGTATACAACATACAGGGGGTCAATCAAACGGCTTAAAATCCAACCTTTGCACACAAAGTCCGAATGGTTCCACGACTCCACACTAGCAAAAATCATGGGATCTGTTGAATCTGAGTTTGTTCGATCGATAAACAAGGAAACTAAACTCGATTTGTGGGACTTAAGAAGGCGTTTTATTAATCAATATATGATGACGAAAGTGATTACAAAGAGGTTATGAGAAAACGGAAAGGTCGGACAGGGGAGATCGATCAGTCGTTAAACCCTAGATCTTGCCGTCAGTATTCTTGTGTCTATTTGCGGATCCCTTTCTCTTTGACCAATGTCGTCTTTTTATACTACTTAGTCCGTTCTCTTCTTCGTTTGCCCTAAAGTTAGCTCGAAAGGCCCAAAATCGATGGGCTTTCGAACTTGTTGGGCTTTAAGAATGAGTAAACTGATCGCTCGACAATCGGTTTGGTCTCTTCTTTTGGTCGAACTCTAACCAGACCGATTGCAAGTGGGCTGGAGCCCGTTATTTGATGGGCCTTGTGGAGGGGTGTTCAATCCCCTCTCCAACAGTAAGTCCCCCCAGTCCGCTTGTAAAAAGCTCGTTTTGGAAGGGGAATATGAAGAATTGGCTCTGAGAATAACATGCTTGAGTTGCTCCTATCTCGCTTGAACGGCTGTTATATATACTTGCACTCGATCGACCGGATGCATATATATATATATAACTCCGTGCGTTTGACTCCGACCGGCTTCGTCTCGTTGTTTTTCCTGATGAAGGAGTGTTTATCTTGGTAGAAACTAATGGACATTTAGGCCCATTAGGTTTAACTCTCTGACCTCGATCTCCGTGAGCCCCATTATAAATATAAAATCCTTCTCCCATCTTTTTATTCTTCTCCACTTCAAGGTATTCTTCTGTCTCTCTCTTCTTCATTTTCTCTCCTTTTATATTTTTTGTTGAGAGTGAAACATTTTGCTTGCCACCGGAAGACGTTTCTCTCGCCACCGGAAACTGCTGCTCTGCCGCCGCCGGGAGTTTATTGCCGCCGGTGATTGATTTGTAGATCTATCGGGTTGTTCGATTGATGAGCAACTCTAAAGGGAGATTCACGTCGGTTGAGAAGGGAAAGGGAGTTCGATTGACTCCGAGCTCGGCGGGGGAGCTTCCATCCGATCTCGTGCTCCGAAGCTCGGCGCCCAACGCTCGTCGTGATGCTTCGACTGACGGTGCTCGTCTTAATCTTGTTCGGTCCGATGGCGTCGGTGATTCCTCTCGAGAAGATGGAGGCGGGCGATGTCCGAGTGATGATGTTGAAATGAGTGAATCGGAGGAGTCGGAGAAGATGAGTGAGATCAAACGGTCTCCGGGCCTTGATCGATTCAAGGATGCCGGCGGCTATTCACGAGATGACGGGGGTAGGCGATGTTTGGTTGATAGGATGGATGAGTTGGAGGATTTAGAGGAAAATTCGCCGGAAGCAAGCGAGATCGAACGGTCTTCAGTTGGCGCGGGGGAGACCGATCGAGGAAGTGGGAGTGCGGTGGGGAGCGATGTTAATCGGTCTCCGGTCGTCGTAGGTGATTCCACGGCAGAAGGTGAGGCACATCAGCGCGGAGTCGGGCGCGGAGAGGTCGAGCGATCTTCGGCAGGGTCTGCGGCGAGTCGATGATCGATTCCTTACTATTACCACATGAACGGGAGTGATCGAACAGTTACCGGATATTACGTTGAGTCAGATTCGACCGTCCAAGATAAAGGGGCAAAATTGGGCTAACGTTTTGCCTACATGGTCTACCGAGAAGAGCGTTGCTACGCTGTTGAGGGGGCGCCGGGCGTATGGTGTTACGTTCGTCATCCCTCGCTCTGATCAGCATCCGTGGACTCCACCCGTGGGCTTCCATTGCGTCTATGAGTCTTTCTTTGAAAGGGATTCGAAGTTATGGTTTCCTATCCCTCGTCTGATTACTGTGTATTGTGTGCGTCGAGATGTTCTGATGTCTCAGTTAATGAACGGAGTAACGAGATTTGCTGTGGCTTTGTCGGTGATGGCAGCTGAAGTGGACGTTTCGATGAGTGTTCGGATCTTTGAGGAGTTGACGCAAATACAGCCGAAGGCTTGCGATTTGTATGCACTGCAAATGCGTGCGGGGCTGCATATCTTATCCGGCCATCCCGCAAAGACCAAGCATTGGCAGCGTTCTTACTTTTATATAAAGTCGGATGAGGCTGCTTTCGAAGAGCCGCCGATCGATCAATTTCGTACTTCATGGAACTACCATATTGGTAGTTTACAGTGCTTTGCTACTGTTGCTGGAATTTGTCGTTGACAATATGTCTTTTGCTTTGTTGTTTTTGACAGTTCCTCATCCCAGTTCAATCGATTATCCCGAGCGATTTTGGGAGGGCGTTACTAGGATTGCTGCGCTCGGTCAAAGTGAGTGGGGAGACTTCGATCGGAAGAGGATTCGTCGGCAACGTGATCGAATCTCGCAAGGTAATGTCTCTTCCTTTACTCTTCTCTTTTTATTTCTTGTTTTGATACATGTATCGGAGGACCTTCTTGCGATGGACGATCGATCGATACTCCACGACTTATACTTCTTTCATTCTTGCTTTCAGTTGATTGGGCGTCTAATATCCCTTGTGAGGATCTTAAGGGTAGAAGGTTACCGCTTCCATTGATGGGGAAAATTCCGAGGGTCTATCCCAATTTTAGCGAGGTTTTGAACGCCCAACTAGGCGATGAGAGTTTCGATCCCGCTGCGGCATTGGAGGCGGAGAACGAGAAGGCCGGGGGTTCGCAAAATGAGGGAGATGATCCTCCGGTAGGAGATTCGGCGGTAGGTGAGGCGGTTGATCGTGATACTGACGCTATTCCGAAGAAGAAAAAGAAGAAGAGCAGGTCGTCTAAGAGAGCAAAGGCCGATTCTTCGGAGGCGGAGGTTGCCGCGGCCGAAGTTGCTCATGAGGGTCCTGCGGATGATGCTTCCGGAGGGAATCATGAGGTTGCGGAGGTAACGGGTTTTGAGAGTTTACCAAAGAGCTCGATTGGCGAAGATCGCGCTGATCCGCCGGCAGTGAAGAAGAGGAGGCCGATCGATGATCGTCCTAGTGATTCCGGGGGTAAGCGGTCGAAGGATAACGACGGACGACCTGCCCCTCCTCCTAAGGAAGTTGCGGCGCCAGTCTCTCGTAACCTACCTTGGGGTGGATCGGGTCCGCCAAGCAGGAAGCCCCCGCTGGCCCAATCAGAGCGTTGGAGCTTTCATCACAAGGAAGACACGGCTTTTGTCAACGATGAGGGGGCATGCGCTGAGTTATCCCGCCACATCAGAGGTGGCTCACGCGAAATGCCAGAAGTCGGCGACCTTGCATTCCCACGGTCGTTTGCTGAATCGGCCCGTGCGGATGCCGTGGTACGACTTTTTTTTATATTCAATCGGTCGCCCTCCCTCTACGTGTTTGATCGCCCTCCTCTATATATACTTTCTCTGTGATAACCATTGTTGTCTTTGTTTTGTAGGCCTCTGCTCGTAAGAACCAGCTTGTCCTTGAGTGTGAGCTTGCCATGCGGAAAATGGCCTCGGATCTTAGGAAGGCTGAGGAGACGATCAAAACGCAAAATGCAGAGTTGGAGAAAGCCCGGAAGAGCGCCTTAGAGAAGGCGAAAGAGACAGCTGTGGAGCGAATCCAAATCAGCGCAAGCGTGAGCAAGCTATCGAGAGGGCCGATGGTCTTGAAGAGGATTTGGAGAACGCTCGAACTAAAATTGCGCAGCTGGAGCGTGAGAAGGTTGTGGAGGCCGAGAAGCATAGGAAAGTGGTGGATTTCATGAAGCAGGGTCGCATTCGTGAGGTTGCATCCGAGAGAGGCCGTCTTATGGCAGCCGTGACTGCACGTTTTGGCAAATTTCGGAAGTACATGGCCGACCGGGACGAGCTTGAGACGAAGCTCTTTTTCCATGCTCAGGCTTTGGGGACTTTGCAATCGTTGGATGTGCTAGAGAGTTGGGGTCAGCAAATTCCAAAGAGGATGAGGGACATTTTGACGTTTAACGAGAAGAAGTTCAAGCGCGAGGTCGAGGAGGTCAATGTTGAGGAAATCACGGAGCGAGATCTCTCTTTATCTCCTCTCCGTTCCGGACCGTGTCAGGGCCTTGATCAGTTCGGGACGAACTTAGGGTTGGTTGACTCTGCGACTGCAGTCTCTCTTCATTCTCCGACGGTCGTCGTTGAGACTTCTACCGCTGTTTCGGGTTCATGCGGTGTCGTCCGCTCGACCGATGCCGATGCCGATGTGGGGGTGTGCCAAGTGAAGCTGCTGGAATTGGCGAGGAGGTTCTAGTCGGGGAGAAGGGAGGTGTTGCTGAGGGAATAGAGGTTTCTGCCGAGCAACCGGTTGCCGATCCGGTTGAGCCGAGTACTTGACTCGTCTGTTGTTGTCGCTTTACTTTCAGTTTTCTTTTGTGTTTTTGGTCTTTCGGCCCTTTGTTTGATGTGTTTTCTGGATTTGGTTCCGCTTTGTTACGGTTTGTTGTTGTCGTCCTTATGCTTCATGTTGAACCTCTCGGACTAAGTTTTTTTTTATATATCCAGTCTCTTCGCTTTTCCCTTTCTATCGATCGTCCTTATGTTGTTGTCGTCCTTATACTGTTGGGTGCTTTAAGTCATTCCTTTCTAACTTAAGAGGAAGGCGCCGCAATGATCTCCTTCAGCATCTGATGGGCGATCGATCGTCGCTCTCACTCTGACTACCATTGGTTTTATCATCGGATGGGCGATTGATCAACCTCCAAGTCTTTTATTCTTACTTAGGAGGATGGCATCACAACGCTTCATTCCTATATTGGATGGGTGATCGAAAAATCCGTCGATTTTTGTTAAAGGTCGATTGTCGTTTACGCGGTAATCGATCGGCCACCCCAAGACTTTATGGTTCCGAATAATTGTTATTACCACTCGATTGGGACACTCGTCTTTCGAGGATGGAGAAGGGGCTGGAAGAAATCGCTCAGCCAGCCTTACGCGTGATATGATCGTATGCCAGGTTTGATCCATTGCCCAATTAGTTTAGCGTAGACGCATTCTCGGCTGGATTACGATACGAAAGTTCGTTGAGGGGTTAGTCCGGTAGAGAGGTCTTGGTGTTTGTTCGTCTAATCAACGAAATGGACTTGATCATTGTCCTCGCGATCATTGTAGTCGAATTGAGATGACGTGGAGTCATTCACTTAACATGATCGAAAAAGTTTGCACGAAAAGCCTCGTTGCTGCCAATCGGGCTCTTTGTTTTTGGATTGGATTATAGCTAGACCTCGTGAGAGGCTGCCTACGTACCCAAAGAGAGGGATCAAGCCATTCGTAGTTCGATTTGGCCGAGTGATAGATCATTTGCTTTTCCGTGAAGGGGCAAATGTGATATCGATCGCTCGGCCCTTTTTTTTTTTTGTGTGGCCGATGGATGACTCGTTTGTAGGTGAGATCGATCGCTCGGCCCTTTTTTTTTTTTTTGACGTTTGATCGCCAGTTTTGACTTAGGAGTAATATTTACGGAGATTCGAGGCATTCCAAGACCGTGGCAATCGCTCTCCGGAGGATGTTTCCAGTCGATAGACCCCGGGTTTAACGACTTCTACTATCTTGTATGGTCCCTCCCAGTTGGCTCCAAGTTTTCCGGCATTCCATTCCTTAGTGTTTTCGAACACTTTCCTTAGGACGAAATCATTGAGCTCCAATGGTCGTGTCCGCACTTTCTTGTTGTAATAGGTTTCGGCGAGATGTTGGTAATTCTGGATTCGTAGGAGGGCCTGATCTCGTCGTTCTTCAATCGCGTCGAGGGCGTCGAGCATCATATCTTTGTTGAGGTCGATGTTTTGAGGCATCTTCGCTCGACGCAGACTGGTGACATGACTTCCTGCGGGGCCATTGCTTCAACTCCGTAGGCTAATGAGAAGGGCGTTTGACCCGTCGCGCTGCGCGGAGTTGTTCGGTGGGACCAAAAGACTCCATCGAGTTCGTCTGCCCAATGTCCTTTTTTGAGATCAAGGCGTTTCTTGATCCCATCGATGATCGTCTTGTTCGTTGCCTCAGCCTGTCCATTGCCCTGTGGGTAACGGGGGGTCGATGTGTTAAGGCGGATCGCCCATCTATCGCAGAAGCCGCGGAAGTTGTGCGAAATGAACTGGGAACCGTTGTCGGTGATTATTTCGTATGGGAGGCCGTGTCGGCATATGATGTTCTTCCAGACGAAGTTTTGCACTTCTTTATCAGTTACGTGGACGAAAGCTTCCGCCTCTACCCACTTGGTGAAATAATCCGTCATGACGAGAACGAATCTGCGTTGTCTGGAATTGGGTAAAGGGCCAACAATATCCATCCCCCATCGCATAAACGGGTACGGCGCTGCTGTTGTTCGCAACAGCTCGGTGGGCGAATGTATGTTCGAAGCGTGTCGTTGACATTGATCGCACTTTCGAGCGTAAGCTTCGCAGTCGGAGACCATGGTTGGCCAGAAGTGCCCGAGACCCTTAATCTTGAGGACTAGTCCTCGTCCGCCGGAGTGATTTCCACCTGCACCATCGTGGGTTTCGGCCATGACCAGACGAGTTTCTTCGCCATGGATACATGTTAGAAGGACGTTGTTGGCTGTCCGGCGATAGAGTTTTCCTTCCATTACGACGTAGTTCGAACATTTGGCCTTCAATCGGCGTGCTTCCCACTTATCTGTTGGTAGCGTTCCTCTGATTAAATAATCAAGGAAAGGGATCCTCCAATCGGGGGGTTGTACGTTCGTGTCATCGGTTGACCCATCGATATCCATACCGTCAGTTTTGGAGATCGATGATATGATCGCGCCTTCCTCCGAGGGAGGTGAAATGCTCGGCCGGTCGACATGCTGAATGGGTATCGTTCGACTTACTTGATCGCGGAGGTTACTTCCGAGTGCGGCTAAAGCGTCCGCGCAAACGTTCTCTCCGCGAGGGATCTTTGTTAGTTCAAAAGATTCAAACCCTTTGGCGAGGTCGTGAACTATGCGGAGATACGCATCCATTCGGTCGTTTTTTGCGTCGTAGTCTCCGTTGAATTGATTAGCGACTAACTGAGAGTCGCAGTATGCATGGACTCGCTTGGCACCAACAGCCTCGGCGAGGCGTAGGCCGGCAATGAGAGATTCATACTCTGCTTCGTTGTTGGACGCTTTGAAATCTAGTCGAAATGATTGGCGAATCAATTCGCCCGTTGGCGATTGCAGTTGGACGCCGATTCCGGATCCTTTCGTCGAGGATGATCCGTCGACGTGTAGTATCCAAATGCCCGTTGGCAGGACAAGATCTTGCTCGAGTTCTGGGGGAAGTTCGATGATAAAATCGGCTAGAACTTGTGATTTTTCGGCCGGCTTGCCTTGGTACGTGACGTCGTGTTCGCTGAGTTCGATTGCCCATTTCGACAATCGACCCGACTGGTTGGTGTTCTGCATGATTGTGCGCAACGGTTGATTGGTTAAGATGACGATCGAATGAGATTGGAAATAGGGCCTGAGCTTTCGTGCCGAGGTGATGACCGCCAGTGCCATCTTTTCGAGGGTTGAATATCGTGTTTCGGCGTCGGTCATCCGCTTGCTTGTATAAAAGATTGGGTGCTGTTCTCCGCGATCTTCCTTGACAAGGACACTGCTGACGGCTATCGAGGAGACCGCGATGTAAAGGTAAAGTGTGTCTCCTTTTTCTGGTTTAGCTAGTACGGGCGGTGTGGTGAGGTAATGCTTCAGTTGGTTGAACGCCTCTTCACACTTCTCATCCCAAACAAACTTCTTATTGCCGCGCAACAAGTTGTAGAAAGGGAGGCACTTGTAAGTCGACCGCGAGATAAATCGGTTAAGTGCTGCCACTCGTCCCGTTAGCCTTTGCACTTCTCGACTGTTTTTGGGACTTGGCAGATCCAGGATGGCGGAGATTTGCTTCGGATTTGCCTTGATCCCCCTCTGTGTTACGATGTAACCGAGAAATTCACCAGACGTGACTCCGAACGTGCACTTGGCCGGATTGAGCTTCATGCCGTATTCGTTAAGCGTTCGAAAGCAGTCAATCAGGTGACTTAGGTGGTCGGTCGCCCGGTGGGATTTTACCATCATGTCGTCAATGTAGACTTCCATTGTATTTCCCAATCGGTCGGCAAACATTCTGTTGACCAGACGCTGATAGGTTGCGCCGGCGTTCTTGAGTCCGAAGGGCATGACTTTGTAGCAATATGTTCCTACGTCTGTGATAAATGCCGTTTTTTCCCGATCATGAGGATGCATCATGATTTGGTTGTATCCCGAAAAGGCGTCCATAAACGATAGCAACTCATTTCCGGCCGTGGATTCGACTAGACGGTCGATATGCAGGAGGGGGAAGCTATCCTTCGGGCATGCTTTGTTTAGATCGGTAAAATCGATGCACACGCGCCATTTCCCGTTCTTCTTCTTTACCACGACGGGGTTTGCTAACCACTCGGGGTACTTGACTTCTTCGATCGACCCTGCGCTGAGTAATCGGTCGACCTCTTCATTCACTGCTTTTGAACGCTCGGGTCCCAACTTTCTTCTTTTCTGTCGAACTGGTTTGATTGTTGGGTCGACGTTCAGCTCGTGAGTCGTAATGGAAGGGCTTATCCCTTTCATATCGGCGGTCGTGCAAGCAAAAGTTGATGCATTTTCCTCCAAAAAGAGATGATGATGTCTTTCGTATCGGTCGGCAGTTGAGCACCTATTCGGACGATTTTGCTTGGGTCGTCTCCATCAATGGGTACCTCCAGGATCTCTTTTTGAAAGGGGCAATTTTTTGAATTGGTCTAGTGATGGCATTCACGTGGCAGTGCGACCGGCGGAGCTTTATTTCCGCGACGAGGAGGTCGCGGGCTGATCGCCGCGCAGAGTGATTATTCGACCGTCTGTGCCGGGGAACTTGATGCATTGGTGATAAGTTGACGGAATTGCCTTCATCGAATGGATCCACGGTGTTCCGAGAATCGCGTTGTATGGAGTTTTTATGTTGATTATCGAGAACTTGACGTTCTTGTTTACACCATGAGCGTGGACTCGCAGTCGTATGGTGCCGAGCATCGTTTCTGATGATCCATTGAATCCTGTTAATGATCGCGCGGAAGGCTTGATTGTGCGGAGATCGATCCCCATCTTCTCAAGAGTTTCTTTGAAGATGAGGTCGACCAAACTCCCGGTAGCGATGAGGACTTTAGTTACCTCGCAATCACCAATCCCGAGCTCGACGAGAAGGGAATCGTTGTGGGGCATGTGAACTCCTTTGGCGTCTTCAGCGGAGAAGGTAATCTGGGGGACGTTCTCCCAGACGGTGCATCGGTTTTGTGCAGTGACTGCTCTCCTGCAGAAGTCCTTAACTGAACGGACTGAATCGATATGGGGAGGTGATCCTCCCAAGATCACGTTTAACCGCTTGGGCGTGTTAGAACGTTTCAATCGGACATCGTTCAATTGCACACGTAGGTCCTCCGTTGTTTCTTTACTCTTGGCGCCGGCCGACCGATTGAGCTTGTTGCGCAAATCTCCAACACGCGAGTTGATTATTAATCGAAGGTCGCGTTTCTTAGCGTCCAGGCGATGGCGAGCGTCCAGCATATTCAGTTTCCTGATTTTCGAAGTCGCGATCGTCCGCTGCGGGTTCTCAGGGGAAGGTTCAATGTTCAGTTTCGCGTTCTTCCGTTTGAGAGAATCACGCAGATCGTGTTGTAACCGCAGGTCGTCTTCCTGCGTGTTCTCCGAGGTAGATGAATCAGATTGTCCTTCCTTCGCCGATGTATCGTCGGTCAGGGAGAGCGCAGGAGTCGTCCTGATTGTATAGATCTTTCACCGGGATGTGGGTTTCTCTTCGTCAGATCCAGACTCATCTTCGTTCGAAGGGGTGATATCTCCCTTTGGGGGAGATCGATCGGCCGAATTGCTGCGGTCGTTACCCTTCCTGTCTTTGCTCTTTCCCGTGCCTTTTGCATTCGCCTCGGGCTGTTGCTTCGGGGGTTCGGGATCAGCGTGCTTCTCGACGAAACCCGTCATGAGGAAGTTTTTGAGATGATTGCATTCCTTTGTCTCATGTCCGTACGCTTTGTGGTATCCGCACCATTTGGTTGCGTCGTACGCACTGTTGGCCGGATTCGTTCGGGCGGCCTGCTTTTTCTCGTCAACTTCCAATGTCCATTTGTTGCTCCGCTGTCCGCGAACGGCTAATGTCGGGTCC
This sequence comes from Moricandia arvensis, assembly GCA_905132765.1. NCBI lineage: Eukaryota > Viridiplantae > Streptophyta > Magnoliopsida > Brassicales > Brassicaceae > Moricandia > Moricandia arvensis. The sequence continues at coordinate 13,829 of CAJHQP010004530.1, read as the reverse complement.
GGCTGTTTCTCATCTGGGATGGCGTTGATGAGGCCTTTCTTTTTATCCGGTTTGTTGTAGGATACGTGCTGCCGAGGTCCAGGGTGACCTTCGGCTGCCTTCAAGGCCGCTTGCTTTAGCTCGTTTTGTTTTTTGATGAACGATCGCTTGTCCTCTTCCAGCCGGATAAAGTTTTGGGAGCGATGTAGGGCGTCTTGGAGAGAGATCGTGGGATTGGAGTAGAGATCGTCCCTAAATTTGGAGTGTATCCATAACGCATTTCGTAGAGCTTCGATGGCTGTTTGGTCGGGGATCTCGATCTGTGTCACCACCTTCTTGAACTTTTCCATGAAGTCCTTGAGGCTTTCGGAGGACGATTGCGACATCTTCCACAAGTCTGCCGAGGTCGTTTCTTGGCGAGTGAACATAATGTAGTGTTTCAAAAACTGCGCCGATAGGTCGTGGAAGTTGTCAATCGACCCTTCGGTCAATCGCGAGAACCAGGTTAGCGCCGGTCCGGAGAGGCTTTCGATGAAAAGTTGGCAGAAGCCCGCGTCTTTCTCTTCGTCGGAAAAGTTCGTCCTCCCCATCACTATATTGAACGCTGTCACATGGTCCATCGGGTCTGTTTCGCCGGCGTACGTCGGGAGACGGAGCTTGTTAATTTTCTTGATTTTGGTATCCGTAATCCGCTTCGTGAACGGGTTCTTTAGCGTGGTAGCGAGGACGCGTTCGATCTCTGGGGCGGAGGTTGTGACATGGTGTATCTTAGAGTGAATATCTTTCATCGATTTTCTCAACTCGTCGATCTGGGACTTGGTGGCTGCGTCCAGTCCGTCGGTCGTTTGACCGGCAAGGTCAGTTTCATTAGCTGCGCCACCAATTGCAGGACCGGCTCCGGCGGGCGTCGGATTCGTTGAGGTGAAAAGCAGTTGACGTCTCGCCGTTTCCGTGTCTCCGGCGTCACCATCCGTCGCGGCGAGAGCAGCAGCAAGTGCGGTCAATCGTTCGTCATGACTCTGTTGGTTTCCTCTTGCCGTTGGAGGTGGTTCATGATGCGCTGCATCATATCGTCGGCCGCCGGAGTCGCGGCGACCGGTCCCTGTGCCGGTGCGTCGTCGGTTTGAGAGTCGTCGGGAGGCATACTGATTTTCATTAACGCTACTTCGTAAGGCCCCACGGTGGGCGCCAAATGTTGAATCTGAGTTTGTTCGATCGATAAACAAGGAAACTAAACTCGATTTGTGGGACTTAAGAAGGCGTTTTATTAATCAATATGTGATGACGAAAGTGATTACAAAGAGGTTATGAGAAAACGGAAAGGTCGGAGTTCTTAAAGAAGCTCCGACGAGAATACAGGGGAGATCGATCAGTCGTTAAACCCTAGATCTTGCCGTCAGTATTCTTGTGTCTATTTGCGGATCCCTTTCTCTTTGACCTATGTCGTCTTTTATACTACTTAGTCTGTTCTCTTCTTCGTTCGCCCTAAAGTTAGCTCGAAAGGCCCAAAATCGATGGGCTTTCGAACTTGTTGGGCTTTAAGAATGAGTAAACTGATCGCTCGACAATCGGTTTGGTCTCTTCTTTCGGTCGAACTCTAACCAGACCGATTGCAAGTGGGCTGGAGCCCGTTATTTGATGGGCCTTGTGGAGGGGTGTTCAATCCCCTCTCCAATTGGATCCGTGTTTCCGGCAGGGAGAATGGGTGCATCTTCTTTCAGACACTTATCCAAATTCAAATTGGTCAAAAAGAAATGCATCTTTTGTTGCCAAGTTTTGAATCCATTCCCACCGAACTTTTCGGGCAACAGTCCTACGCTAGCAGCGCCAGGCACTGATTGGTTTCCATGTGGCAGACCACTTCCAAACTGAGTTTGGAGCGTCGACTCACTTGAACCATTTCCATTAGAGCCACCACCAACAGTACCAGCATCGATCGCATTCTTGTTTTGTCCATCGATCAAAGTTTGGTTGTCGTTAGTCATAATTGAATTCAAATCTGTTCATATATAAACAAAATGAATTAATATACTAATTAAAAACCAATAAACAAAAGTTCTATTGCAATTTAATTAAATATGAGAATAAATAATTAATTGCAAACAAAAATTAAAGTTTAATCAATATTATCTAATAATTGCAAAAATAATAATAGATCACAATCAGTTACTAGAATCAAGCGACATTAACTTTTATTACCATTCTTTCTGATAAATAGAAAAAGTTACAAAAAAAATAATAAGTCTAGCAATTATCAACGAGAATGAAACATATTTATTAGTCAAACAAATCAAGCTCCCGTTAAAAAAACATTTGAATAGTCAAATCATATTTCCACATTTAACCATTTAGAGGAATAAAAAGAAGAGAATTGCATACATAGTGCACATACACATCCGAGCCTCATTTGAACAGATTTAATAATTCAACAAAACATATTAAGCTATTCGGCAGAATCAAACGAAAATAATTAATTAGACCAGAAATAACTAATAGCAAATAAACAATTATCAATCGCTATAATTTCCAACAGGTTTTTAATACCACACGTCTAATGACAGACCTAGAAGATGTGACAAAAACAAAATCAACGACAGCACAAACCAATAACCGATAACAATCGAAGCAAGATAAATTAATAATCAATCTTCTTACAGAGAAACTGAAGCCGTAGAAAATGAAAAATGATTATTTAATCAGTTTATTTTTCTCAGATCCAGAATCAGTAAATAAATCAATAAAACTGAAAGGTTAGACCCGAATGAAATCGTACGGCAATTATCAACCAAACCATTTCGAATATATTAACTATCATCTAATAAAAACTAGTTTGAAACTAATTGCACCAGATGTAATAGATCAAATACCGAAACAAAAACAAAAACATGAACATATTAATTCAAGTTGGAAACACAAGCGGAGAGCAATAAAATCAGTTTTTTGCAGAAAATAATATTATGATAAAATATCAAAACACTCAAGTCCTGCAAAACAGAGTTGCTATAGCAAAGCGGAGGCGTCAATCTCCATCTACGGCACCGATCATAATGTAATTGCTTCACAATCAAATATTTCATTAGTGCAATAAGGCAATATGAAATTTTAAAGGATTAAGACTGTAGGCACCAAATTTACAAAATGGGCAAATTTGAAATGTAAAGCAACATTCTATAAATTATACAAATTACAATAGAATAATATCATACTGTAGTTCGAAAGTAATTGGACTGAAGCAGAGTCGAGACTTAAATCTCTCTCCTTAATCCTTTAAACGCCCGTAGTGTACCGGTTTGATACGTTTAAGAATCCCAGGATACAACTGCTTTTATCTTCAGTCTCACAACACTTGAGAGCCAAAGCCTGTCGAACCTAGAATCTATGTTATACTCTCAGAAAAAAAAAATAAGTAAGAGATTGTTGTTTTGTTTTTTTCTTTGGTATATCCCTAGAATGAGAAGAGCATGTCTTTATATAGTATATAAAGTTTAACGTGTGCTTCATCTAGCACTCAATGGAGATAACGTTTTTTGATTCCTTCATAATGACTAATAAAGAGTGAATTGATTTTTCGTATGTTACAAAATAAATTCACAAAATCAACTCATAATTGGTCAAAGACTTAGTCAAAAGATTTAAAGACCTTGGTCAAAAAACGTAGGAATCAATATGCTTGGATTATTTATATAAATCATTAGCAAATGAATTTGGGCTAAGCAAGATTAGTCTTATTTGATTAATTTCAAAACTTGATCCAGCCCAAATATCTCTTTTATTATACACCAAAGTGTTTACAAAGTTTTCTCTAACTTTGTTATAATTTTTCCATTTTACACAAAAGAGGGTCTCTTACCTCTTATTTCTAATATGAACATTTTACACACAATTCACATTATATTTCATTTCTCATTCAAACGAACTTCGTTTTTGACATATGACTACACTATATTATAGTGCTCATAACAAGGAATCCAATGATTCCACGTTCCGGTCATTTCGACAATCAACTTGCTCGGAAAGCCACCGGAATATTGGCCATAGCCATTTGTCCAAAAAAAACAGTTCCAACATACTTGACTTCACAACCTGTGAATCAACACTGACCAACTCCTAAACACTTCAAGTACATATTGAAACGACCTCTCTCTCGCACGATAATCATGTGTTTTTCTCTAAAAACCGTGTTTAACAAGATTAAGTCACACCTATTATATACTAGGTCATCCTTAACTTGTTAGAGGATAATTACAAATCTCTCATTCTATTTCCTAGAATCCCTCAATTTGATGCTTATCCTTCATAAATCCATGCATTCTCACGATTATCAAATGACTCCAGCCAATTATTGAACTTGATCAGCATTGTTTCTGTTGAAAACTTTAACAGCACTTCCAAGCCTCAACAGTCTCTCCCTTTTTGAGTGTCTATGACCACCAAGTACCTGAGATCAAAACTACACATCACAGGAACAAAAACAAACAATTCCAAACCTCTTCCAACTATCAACTCTAACTAGTCACTGAAGCAATCATAACATAATGCCATCACAACTCAAACCGTTAGATCATCTCAGTACATAGTCATATCCAACACATAAAAAATAATTCTCCCCCTGAATTCATGCACATTCAAACTAATCGAAAGAAAGAAAAAAAATGTGCAGCCCAAACTCCCCCATGACACTTGCACCTACAATTCAAAATTCATCACTCTGACTTTCACGATCATTGGTGCCTACTCCTCTTCCATCCTCTTCACTGCTACCGTCACCTAGGTTAGACAAATCACCATATACTCCCCCTGCTTGGTGCCATATACACTTTAAAAAAAAGTTAATTGCATAACCAATAGGAGAGAGGATAACACTTACTTTCTGCCCTACTGATGACAGTGTCGAGAAGACGAAAAACACATCCCATATCATTGTTTAAGGAGTAACGAGAAGGACCCGAGCCAGGTGGATTCTTAGGTAAACCTTGTTTCTTGTCCAAGACCATCTTGCTAGGTCCCTGAGGTGTTGTGTCTTCATCATATGCTGGAGTTGGATGTTGTGAATCAAGGATATGTTGAATGAGATTTGGAAAGAGAAGCTTGTTTGTAACTCCCGAGATTTCCTGTTGTCCAAGTTCATGGATCTAATCAAACACCATAGTCCCAAAATCAAAATGTCTTTCTTCTGCGATCATGTGAATGAACTTGATGCGATCTATGGTTAGGGTGATCGATTTACTGTGGGAATCCAGTTAAAGACACAGAACTTGAACAAAATGTTCATTGTCGGGGTGACATCCAACATGCTCAAATTTCCCCATTTCTTCTTCTTTCCACCAGTAATAGTGTGAACTGCATCATCGAGATTCTCCTTTGTCCATGGTTTGTGAGGAAATTCAGCATCTTGGCACGGAGTCTTGTACACTTTGTTGATTATTTCCGGAGAGAATTCCGTACATATGTGATCACACAAACACCCAAGTAGTCCCATCACGCTTGACCATGTTGCCTAGATTTGCATAAGATTCAAGCACAATCTCATGAATGTAAGTAGGCACAATCTAAAACTATGTACATCAGTTTAGACGTCTCAATGATTCTCCTATCACTCATTAGTTCAGATGCAGCCTCAGGCAGATACTTCTGAACCAAAACAGTCCTAGAGAGCAGATGTTGGTACCTTTTGCTCGCTTCAGCAGAGTAAAAACTTTTATTAAACGGTCGACGAGTCAGCTTCTTAAGTGTTGGAGTAGCTGCAAGACGAGCTTGATATTGAACCCTGAGATTTTCAATTTGCGACTCCAGTTCTTCATATACAAAACTCAGTTTCCTCATCATCTTCCATCAGATTTGGTTCCTCGTCTTCACTGTCTGCTGCTACCTGTACTTGATCATCCATGTTATGAGTCTCTCTCTCATCATCTCCTTCATCTGCCGAGAGTTGTTGCATGTCGTTGTCTTGCTACGGTACCTCTTGATCAAAGTTCTCATCACTATTTGGTACTTCATTTGTTTGAGATGTAGATGACACTGATAGTGATTTCTGGAACTGGATCGGTGAAGATTTTCATCGATAGTTACTGATTTTTGACAAGATTTGGAGTTTGAGGAAGATTCTCCAAGCTCAATTACCTATGACGAAACAAGTTCCTTTAGAGATGAAACTGTGGGGTTTCTAGCAAGCTTCCTCATCATTGCAGTAAGTGCTTGTCTACGAGTTCTAGGTCGAGACTCGTTGCTCATCGTGAGGAGAAGTGAATATGCGAACAAGGGGTTCTTTGTAGCTGCCACCGAAAAGTGTGTACTTTTGGTTTTAACCTAGTCACACTTAAATATAAATGGGCTTGCCAAGATAGGCCATTAGTAGTGAGTTAAGAAAAACAACCATGACTTATAAGTGACGAGATGCAAAAACCCATTTCTCTCACCAGTTATCGCTAAGTTAGGTTCTTGGTATAAGACGATATCCTTGGCCTCCAGATCAGTCACATCAGCAGATTTCCCTTCATTTATCATATCCTTTATTCACACACTTGGCCAGAGGAGAGTTTAACAAGCACACAAAATGAATTAACATGAAAATATTTATGAGAGGGTTTTAAATATGTACCTAAAACACATAACTCAACCTGCTGGTTCTTCAAAATGGTTGTACAAGTCTTCCCATCAGCATACACCTGAAACCATTATTTCTAACCGAGATAATTTAGAGTAGATTTACTAAGTAGAACCCATCACAGACATTGATCTTTATCAAGCTTAAGTACTTTAATACCCAAGATCAAAAAGAGTGTCATTCAATTGGGTGATTCTCCATGATAGACATTGATCTTTATCAAGCTTATGTACTGTAATACCCAAGATCGAAAAGAGTGTCATCCAATTTTTTTTAATTAATTTATTTATTTTAAGAATCTCTTTCTACTCATACTTTTAATCTCTAAATTATGAGTCTGAATAGTGATCAGAGTCAGCCATAAACTTTGCAGCATCCATGTCCAATCTGGTTGTCCTTCATTCTCAAAACATACCAGTGACTCATCATAACTTAGATATAAATGTGGTAGCATCCATAGCAAGCTGAATCTCTGGCATGTTTCTTAGTTTAAACTCCGAAGGTTATCTTAATTTGCCGGTGTATGATGAGTAAACCCTCTTTAACCCAGCGATTTGCCAAAATAGGAGGTTTTGATAAAAAAAATATACCTCTCAACCATCTATCCTTATAAGACTTGGTGCACTTGTCAAATCTCTGGCCGAAGCTGTTCAAAGCTTCACATATACCAATTGATTTTTGCCCAAAATCTTGTAGGGACTTGATGTAGTGCCATCATTGCCCTTGTCATCTCTTGTAGAGTTCAATTCTTTCTTTCTACAATTCCATTTTGCTTAGGAGTTTTAGGAGCAAAGTACTGACGTATGATCCCTTGTTCTTGGACAGAACTGTTTGAAGGCTTGATTTTCGAATTTGCCTCCATGATCACTTTGACTTGAGTGATGCACCCCTTTTCATTGGACAGTTGTAGAGCCAGCATCTTGAAACTCTGTAGCGTTTCGATTTTTCTCTGAGGAAATCTTACCCATGTAAAACGTGAGTAGTCGTCTACCAGAACGAATATGTATCTTTTTCATGCAATGCTTTCTGTCTGAATCGGTCCCATCATATCCATGTTGATAAGTTCTAACACACTTTTGGATGTGATCTATTTCACTTGCTTATGCTGAACCTTTATCTGTTTTCCCTGATAGCAGGCCTTGCATATTGATCCTGGAGATTCTTCAAGTTTAGGAACTCCTCTTACCACATTCGCGTTGACGATTCTTTGCATTCCATTTATGTTCATATGTCCCATCCGTTGTGCCACAGATGAAGCTGTGATTATGTGGCAGATAGACACAACATTTGATGGATTCCACATATGGCAATTGTTTCTAGATCAAATTCCTTCAAGAGTAATGTTTCCCTTATCGTCTATTGCCTGACATTTTGTCTTTGTAAACACCACTCTAAGACCTTCATCACATAACTGACTTATGCTTATTAGATTAGCCTTCAAACCTTCAACATGATGACATTTATTAAAGCAGGTTCATTGGGATTCGTAACGTTTCCAACCCCCTCAGACACTCCCTTTTCCACCGTCACCAAAAGTTACCTTTCCACCGTCACCAAAAGTTACCTTTCCACCACTCATCTTATTGTAAGAAGTTAGGACTTGTTGTTTCCCAGTCATGTGTCTTGAACATCCACTGTCGAAATACCAATCAGTTAGTTTAGACTGTTCAAAAGACATGTAAGCTACCAAACTTTGTGAACACTCTGTGGATCGTCCTCCAACTCACACAAAGTCAAATTGCATACCAATTCAACATCATCACTCAGACCTTTACTGATTTCGCATTTCTGTTTAATTCTTCCTTCATCTTTTACTTGAAACACATCAAAAATGATATCTCATCCTCAAAATCATCATCCCTCTTCCTAGTATATAGGGCTGATTTTGGTATCCAGACACCGCCAAATATTTTGGGTTCAGGGTAGCACACACCACTTTTCCATGCTCATCGTATGTTGTGAGAACGTTCGTAGCAAAAATTGCGATATGGACTTGATGTCCACATGAGTTGCACCCTTGCTTGAAACCCTTTTTTACCGGTGGATTCCCGTTTTGTGATCTGCTCCTTGTGGGTTGTTGTAGATGTGACTCTCGCTGATCCACTCGTTGTCATTGATTCTGGTCGCACAAATGTTATAGAACTAGAAGCAATTGTGCTCGACATCTGAGTTTGTTTCATGTCTTTGCCGCAGTAACCATGTCCCCAACTGACATTCAGTGGTTTTCCTACATTCAGAATCATGTCTAGTTCTTTTGTTCTGGTGGTGTTGAGCATTTGAATCCTCTTATGATTCTCAGTGAGATCGGACTCCAAATTTTGGGTTTTTTCTTCCTCCAGGCTTAGCAGTTCTGTCAAACGGTTGATTTTTTTACTCCAATTCACTGATTCTCTTTTCTTTCATGGTTCTTTGACACTGTTGAACCCTCACCATTCAAGGAAATAGAAATGGAGCTAAAGTAGATTTTTCCATCTCAAGTATGTTGACATGAGCCTCTAACAAGGCTTTGTCCTTGAGTAGTTTCAAATTATCATTACCTAGGGTGACCCAATGCTCATACAGTTTCTGATACTCATATTTTAGATCTATCTCTTCATCATCATTTGATTCTGAATCTTCTTATGGCTTAGCGACTTCTTCCTGAATAATAAATGCTACCAAGTTCAACATTTTTTCATCATCATCTTCATCTTCAGATTCAGTATCACTAAATCTCAACAATGATCTTTCTCCCTTTTTAAGTAGATTTGGACACTCAGTTTTGACATGACCGTAACCTTTGCATTCAATACACTTGAGCTCCTTGCGTTTAGCAAGTGGACATTCAGATTTGATATGTCCATATCCCTCACATTCATGACATTGCAGGTTTATTTTCCTAGTAGACTGGTTTCCATCGCCCCTTGTGTTTTTAAAACCAGATCGTTCTTTGTCACGTCGCCAGTCTTGATTTGACTCAGTTGGCTGTTCGTAACCTTTACCTCTTCCCTGTCCTTTTTCAATTCTTCTCAAGGCCTTCTTGAAATTTTGAGCCATCAACACCATGCCATCTTCCAATTTCTGACTCAAGGTATCATTCAGTACTTGCATCTTCTCTGTATCTTTCTCAACAACAAAAGCTATTCCTTTTTCCTTCTTGGTTGTTCTCCACTTGACTCCATCTCTTATGCTTTGAGTATTCCCACCAGCTGCGAGAATTTCATGTCGTCAGTATTCATGCCGACTTTCAACAGTGGTTTGTAATTAGCAAACTTTTCTGGAAGAAAGCGAATGATCTTTTTAACCAGCGTTTTGTCTTTGTACTCCTTGCCCAAGACAATGGCCTCATGGGAAATTGCACTCAGCTTGGAGCTAAAAACAGTTATTGACTCATCTTCAGACGTCCTGAGATTCTCGAATTGAGCAGCTAGATGATCAAGTCTGGTTCTTTTAATAGTTGAGGTGCCCTCGTAATAGTCTACCAGAGTATCCCATTCATCCTTTGCAGATGAACACCCTTGAATAAGTTTAAACTGTCAGGATCAATTGCATTGAAGAATTTCAGAGATGGCTTTTGAATTATACTTAGATCCCAGCTTATCACTGTCAGTCCACATCTCCTTAGGTTTTGGAGTCAACTCGCCATCCTCACTTTTGACTGTTGGCTCTGTCCACCCTGTCTCTACAGCAGTCCATATGTCTTCTTCAATACCTTTTAGTCTTTGTTTCATTCTCACTTTCCAATGTCCAAAGTTATTCTCATCAAGCATGAGAGTTCTCTGTACAACGAGAAGTTCTTTTGATGAATCCATGCTCAGATCAGGATCTCTACCTGTTATTGATCAACAGTTCTAGATAGGTTCCCGCTCTGATACCAAATGAAAAACCCTGAGCAAAACGTATAACACAAGATCTTTGAACGAAACCTTTATTAGAAGCTCTTTAAACAAATTACACTCAATTCGTTTAATCAGGTTTACTTGACTTCACAACCTGTGAATCAACACTGACCAAATCCTAAACACTTCAACGTAAAAATTGAAACGATCTCTCTCTCGCACGATAATCATGTGTTTTTCTCTAAAACCGTGTTTAACAAGATTAAGTCACACCTATTATATACTAGGTCATCCTTAACTTGGTAGAGACTACAAATCTCTCATTTTCTTTCCTAGAATCTCTCAATTTGATGCTTATCCTTGTAGAAGTTTATCCTTCATAAATCCATGTCATCTCACGATTATCAAATGACTCCAGCCAATTATTGAACTTGATCAGTATTGTTTCTCTTGAACACTTTAACAACACTTCCAAGCCTTAACAAAGGTACCTACTAAATTAGTTTTCAATTTTCTGGAACATGATTATTTGTTGTGGTGGTGGTAATTCAAGATGGAAAGCTCACATTAAAGCACACTTAGAAGACCAGATCTATTTGAAAGCACTACAAGAAGTGGAAAAATGGGGCTTATGAAACTCTGGTGGTAGAAGACGAGAAGGGCTCATGTCTACTTCTAGACCAACACCTAACTTCAGGTTGGTCTTTCGTATTTTTATATGGTGATATTACTTTGGATTAAACATACATTTTTATAGCTTTTTCATAAACAAAAACTTTACGCTAAATATGGCTTGAAAGCCTTGTATAAAAAAAGAGAGATAAATATAGCATTGTATACTAATAAAAGGTAAGATGAAAAAAACAAAAAATATGTAAAAGGTAAATAACAACGTCAATTATCTAAAAATCCAAGTTAATATTTTAATTTTATTTGTGCCAGATATTTATTTTCTCTCAGTTTTCATATCTTTTGTAAGATATAAACACTAAATATTGAAGCCTACTATTATAATGACTCTAAAAAATAACATTTATTTTCATTCAAATATATATATTAAAAAAATTTAAATAATAGTGCCGTGCATAGAACGAGAAATAATACTAGTTAAAAATAATATTTAAAAGATTAAAAATATCATAGTCTATAGAGATACAAAGTGGAATATTTTGTATATTTAAAGAGTGTGACGTGCTTACATATATACAACTCCAATTCAGAATATTTACAACTATAATTCAGAATATTTAGGAATATCTACATATATCTAAGATTCACTAGTTAATGATGATTATCATAAATCTTTTTCGTTCTAAATTTTGTTTATCTATTTCAAAAAAAAATTGTTAAATTTTCAAATTTAAAAGTTTAGTTAATGATCATCAGAAAAAGAAGTTAGAACTAATATTTATTTATTTTTGCTAAAAATTTAGAACTGATATTTTGGTAGCTTAATATATATAAAACCCAAAAGTATAACAGAAAAAACTCAAAACATCAAAAAAGCTTCTAGAAGTTGTAGCATATAACTTATAGTCTTTAGCTTAACTCTACTCTCGAAGAGTCGTTGTGTAACCTTGGTCCTTGTGAATTCGATCCCTGAAATACTATTGTGTTTCACTGTGCACTTGCAGTATACTTTTAAGGGTAAAAATTGATTGTATTAAGGAGGCACGTCCAAATGAGGAGAAAAGGGACATGAGGCAGGGTGTGGTCTCCATGGTGATAGTGACAGGTCTGCTATTACTTCTTATGCACCCATGAACTTTTCTCTGCCTAATTCAAACTAGATCATTCCTTTTAAATTCAAATGGGGTATCCTAAGGTTTTTGGATCTTAACAACATATATTAAGCCTTCTCACTCATTTCTTGTCTTACAAGGTAGGTTATGTCAACTTGGTTACTTGTGGATCAAGTCTATATGGACCAACTTCCATTTTAAGTCTCTGGAGCATCTTTTCTTTTACTTGCCTCCAAGCCTTAATGGCTTGCTTCCTTTGGTCATTCCCTCTTCATTTCAACAATATTCATGTAAATTTGATCCGAGAGATCTAAGATCACCAAACTATTGTCCATGCAAATTTGGAGTAGTCTCACCTTGTTGTTGTTGAGTTCTTTTTTGTATGATTCTTCTTTGTTCGGATCGGATAAACTGACGAGTGTTACTATCATTGCTAGAGATTAAATTTGTCAAACAGAATTAATTTATTTAAAAATGCATTGATTGATAATATAGGTGAGCGTTACTTAAATAATCTTATTGATTAGTTTTGTATTTTATATGTATCTTTGAGTTGTATGTGTTATTATTATCTATAGTTCTATGTATTGTTATTATTATAAGTAATTTGGTGTTATTTTTTATTTATGAGAATATTTTTATTGATTATCTATTTAAAATGTATGTTTGTTGTTTCTTTATAAAAATAGTTATTATTTTTAATTATCGATAATATTGAATAATTAAATGTAATATATAAACTCTTAGAAAACGATATTTAAGGTCTACCATAATATAATCATCTTTTTATCTCTTTATTTTAAGTGGATCTTTCCCTTTATATAAAGATAAAGATGTTATAGTAAATAGTTAATTTAGTTTACTCTTACATGTTAAGAGGGCGCATTGTAACAAGGGTAAACAATGTCGTGCCAAGGAAACTTCTAGAAGTTGTAGGTTTACTACTAAACGCCAAGGAAGCTTCTAGAAGTTGTAAGCTTATACTAACACTAATAGGTTGTGGACCAAGTCGCTCTAACTTCCTCACTAAGAATAATAATACTTTATTACATTTGAAAAGTGCTAAAACCTGAAAATATTAAAAAGAATATTTAAAACATTAAAAATATCATAGTTTATAAAGATACAAAGATTGGAATATTTTTTTATATTCAAAAAGTATGACGTGCTTACATATATACAACTCAAATTCAGAATATTTAGGAATATCTACATATATCTAAGATTTACTAGTTCTAATGATTATTAGAAATCTTTTTGGTTCTATATTTTGCTTTATCTATTTAACAAAAGAATGTTAAATTGTAAAATTTAAAAGTTTAGTTCATGATCCTCAGAAAAAAGAAGTTAGAACTAATATTCAAAGTTAGAACTAATATTTTGGTAGCTTATATAAAATATATAATTAGATTTTTTTTGCTTGTTCTACTATGTGAGGATCCTAGTTATTTTAATAAATTTAAGCATAAATGATGTATTTTTATTATGGGAGTGGTAAGCTGTTGGCATGACACTGCAGAAATCCGAATAAAAACTTTTATGCAAAAGTAAAAGATAAGAGCCGCAGAACAATGCTCTTTGACGTTCACAGCTAAGTGCATGCTGTACTACGTAGCTCTGAATAGATAAATGAACTAGTTACAAAAATCTAAACTTCGTTGAAGTAATAAAGAGACCTGTGTAAAC
>CAJHQP010004529.1:0-54355 GCA_905132765.1 Moricandia arvensis | reverse complement strand
TATTCATAATATCCAAAACAACCACGAAATTCCTCTTCTTCTTCTCTTTATGCACAACATAAGATATAATAACAAATTTTAATTGGTGTCAAATTTGGTAACAAATCTATAGAGATCCTCCGTAAATATACAAAGTAATAAGTCTCAGTAAATATATTGACCACTAATAGAATTAAATAGACACAAATTTGTTAACAAATCTAGAATTGCAGGATAATTAAAATATTAAAATACATAAATCTTGGTTTAAGTTGAATAAACTCAGCCATTCCACATATAAAATATTTTTTTTTTAATATGTAACAAGTTAGAATTATGACATATAATAAAAAGATAATAAGTTTAATTTTATAAGTATTTAAATATTTAATGCAAACATTGGAATTAAAGAATATGATTTTTTTTTGCGAATGCAATTAAGAATGACAAGATCGACACAAGAAAAATATGTTTTTAAAAATAAAAATTTAAATTAAATGAGATTACTTATCGGTCATCCATCAGTTCAATCGGAGTCTCATGTTTTAGCAGTTTCGGGTTTTTAAATGATAGATATTTATTAAAAAAAATACATATCAGATTACTGGTTTATCGGTTTGAACGTGGGTTTGGGTCAGGTTTAAAAGCATTGATTTAAATGTAAGCATGGTTTAAATAGACAAAACTCTTACAAATTAACAGATATTAATAATGTTGTTAATAAAATTTTACATCATAGAATAACATAAGTTTTAAAAGTGGGGACAGAATCTAGTATATTTTATAAGATGCGTTTCTAATAAGATATATTTATACACTGATTGAAACCTAAATTCAGTCTGCTTATGTTTATGACTCAGATAACTCATTGTTTTGTAATTATTACTAGTAACTCGGGAGGATCCCTTGTCCGTATGAGCAGATATGAATAATAAATGTTGGAAGAAGTATCAATTATTGTGGTACGCAAGTTGGTTACCAAAATATACCATTCACCATCCCAAAGTACTGAAAGAAATTTCATAGGAAATATGTTTCTATTTTGAGCAAATGAGAATAGTCACCAAAATGTTACAACAAGTGCAGAACACTTCAAAAAAATTTCTATATTATGACTAAATTCTTAGACACACTAAAATATATTTCGTAACAATAGTAGTATTGTGACGTAATTGTGATGATTTGAGAACGGCTCCAAATCATCACTGTTAGGTTATTCACCTAGTTTATGTGCTTATTTGGTAATGACAATCAACTAAGAACTTTGTGTTTCTTCTTGTAACGTTAATGTCACAACACTTAACTTTAGCAAAAGACTCCTATAAAAGTTTTGAGAACTTAGAAACCTTTTAATTCACGTTAGAATCAAAACCCCTTAAACAAACCCTTTGACAACCATCTCTATTTATACCCCAACATAAGTTCCTGAATTGTATAAGAATAGGTTTTCCCAATTCCTAATTTATATTGGACTCTAATAACTATTGCAGGCTTGAAAACTCGTCATTGGGCCAGAGAGAATTGGAGCCTATTAAGCAACAAACTCCACCTTGGGCTTCAATCTCTCTTACTCAGCCCACTCACCCCTTCGTCATTATCGAAGAAGTCTCTAGACTTCCTTCATTTTTTCCCAAAAACAAACCGGTGACTCCAGAAATGGCGATTCCGATAGTCGGTGGGTCTTGTAGAATCAAATCCTTCGTCAAGGCTCTCCGATCTTCTCCACCCGTCTTTCCCAAGCTTTGCATGTCCTTATTTCGAGATCAAGAACAGAACTGACACATACCTTGTTTTTGGTTGGTGTCTCTTCGTCTTTTATAAAGAAGATCGCGACTTCTTCTTTCTTGTGAGACAGATCTTCCTCTTGATTCATGACTCAAGAGAAACTTCTTCATCAGAAATCTGCAAGCTTTTCCTGATAAGTGTTCTTTATCCCTTAATTTTAGCTTTATGATAACTCGCCTACTGTTTATCTTCCTCCGATGACGAAATCCTTAACTCGCCTATTCTTTATTTCAGCTTCCTCGGGTGAGTTTAAGAAACGACAGCCTTCTCCTGACGCATGCACGACTCCGGTCTCCCTTCAGCTTCTTTGTTAAGCTGTTTAAGACTAGTCTTTAGGTCGATTCATTTGTCCAATAACTCAATGTTGAGATTTCCTTTAGTTATCTCTGAGGTACTCGTCTCCCTTCAGTTTCAAAAACTGTTTAAGACGTTCTCTCATTCCAGTTGTTGTCTTTGTTGTATATTCTCCCTTTTAAAAAATTTTCTTTTACAGCTGCTCCACCTTGAGCTGTATCCTCGCATTTCACTTAGCAGGTAACTCTTCATATCCTTTTAGAGCGTATTTTATTGTCGACAAGAAGCAACTATATGAGCTCTAACTTTGTTACTTCCTTCAATGCGAGATGAGTTGACAACATAGTTACCTGCCGTGCTGCTTTCTCAGGCTATCTTAAGGAGGTCACAGCAGAGATCGAACTTTTGTCTAGGTAACGCTTTAGTTAGAAAGTCTGCTGGGTTTTTACTTGTGTGAATTTTAGATAGTGTCACACTGCCATCATCCACTAGGTCCCGTATGAAATGATACTTAGTGTCCACGTTCTTAGTTCTCTCGTGATGAACATGATTTTTAGCTAGGGCTATAGCACTCTGTGAATCACAGTTTAATTTAACAGTTTCTTGATCAAAACCTAATTCCTTACATAGTCTTCTTAGCCATAAAGCTTCTTTTGATGCCGATGTTAGAGCCATGTATTCAGCTTCGGTTGTAGAGAGAGCTACTACATCTTGTAGTCATGATTTCCAACTTACAGTATTTCCCCAAACCTTGAAAACATATCCAGTAAGAGATCGTCGTTTGTCTAGGTCTGTTGCATAATCTGAGTCGCAATAACCTTCAATACTAAATTTTGTTTCTTTAGTAAATGTAAGGCATCTTCCTTTAGCTCCCTTTAAGTACCTTAAAACCCACTTCGCGGCTGCCCAATGCTCTCTTCCGGGTTCAGCCATGAATCGTCTTATCAGCCCTACTGCAAAGCCAAGATCAGGTCTAGATCCAACCATGGCATACATGACACTTCCTACCACACTTGCATAAGGAATATCTTCCATGTATATGCTTTCTTCTTCCTTTTGATCTGTTCTTAAGCTTCTTAGTTTGAATTGAGACGAAGTAGGTGTTACCACAACTTTAGCTTCTGTCATGCCAAAAGTTTCTAACACCTTTCCCAGATAACCTTCTTGAGATAAGATTAGGATTCCCTGTGTTCTATCTCTTATGATATCCATTCCTAATATTCTTGAAGCCTTTCCTAAATCTTTCATCTCGAATTCCTTACTCAAATTCTCTTTGATTTTCCTTATCTCGTCCCGATCTCCAGAGGCTATAAGCATGTCATCAACGTATAATAATAAGTATATGACTTGTGGAGTTCTGACATTTTTAATGTACACGCACGGATCTTCTCTGCCTCTTTCGAACCTCTGAGTTTTTATAAAATTATCAAATCTTTGATTCCATTGCCTTGGAGACTGCTTGAGGCCATATAAAGATTTTTTAAGCAGACACACTTTGTCTTCATCTCCTTTCTTGACGAAACGTTCAGGTTGCTTCATTAGAATTTTTTCTTCTAAATCCCCATGCAGGAATGCAGTTTTAACGTCCATTTGTTCGAGCTCGTAATCATTATTCACAACGATTGAGAGCATTATGCGAATCGATACGTGTTTAACTACTGGGGAGAATACTTCGTTATAGTCAATTCCCTCCTTTTGTGAGAAACCTTGGGCCACCAATCTTACTTTGTATCTAGGTTCCTCTACTCCGGGTATCCCTGGTTTTAATTTAAAAATCCACTTGCATCCTATAACTTTTGCTTCTTTAGGTTTTTCGACTAAGATCCATGTCTGATTTTGTTGGAGTGAATCCATCTCTTCCTCTGCACCATTTTTCCATTGTCTTTTTTTTCTGTACTTATCATTGCTTCATCATAAGTTTTTGGTTCACCGATTTCTAGTTCATCGGCAGCTGCTAGAGCATAAGCTACGAAGTCAGTGTCTTCAAATCTTGATGGTGGTTTAATTTGTCTCCTCACTCTATCCCTTGCGAGCATGTAATCATCAATTATTTTTTCTGTTTCTGTACCCGTTTCTTCGTCATCTTCCGTGTTTTCATTATCTGATACCTCTGAAGTTTCCCGGATCATGTCTGTAGACAATATCTTGGTGTCTTCTGTTGATGATGGTCCTTCTATCAGATTTTCTTTAAAAGTAACTCGCCTCGATCCTTTTTCCTTCTCGTTTTCCTCCATGTTGCCATCTTTACAAATTTCTCCTGAACCTTGTATAGTATGTTTATAGAGTTCTTCTTCATTGAACACTACGTTTCTGCTAGTTTCAGAGTTCCCACTATCATGAATCCACACACGATAACCTTTTGTTTCGAAAGGATATCCCATAAAAATTCCTTTTATGGCTCTTGGACTTGTCTTTTCCTGCACCTTATGAACATATGTGGAGCAACCAAATCTTCTAAGGTTACTTAGGTCACACTTGTTTCCCGTCCAACGTTCTTCTGGTAAATCGTTGTTGATGGCTGAATTAGAAGATCGATTTATCACGTATGTAGCTGTTGAAACTGCTTCAGCCCAAAATTCTTGTCCTAACCCTGTCTCGACAAGCATACACCACACCTTGTCCATAATAGTCCGGTTCATTCGTTCTGATACTCCATTTTGTTGGGGAGTGTATGGGCATGTCTTGTGTCTTTTTATTCCTGAGTCTTTGCACAATTTGTCAAACTGTTGATTGCAGAACTCAAGGCCATTATCAGTTCGTAAACACTTAATTTTCTTCTTGGTTTGATTTTCAACTCCTTCCTTCCATTCTTTGAATTTACTGTAAGCTTCATCCTTTGTTCGAAGAAAATAGACCCAAACCTTTCATGAATAGTCGTCAATAAAGCTTATGAAATATTTATTTCCAGCGAGGCTTTCTGGTGTTGATGGAGAGCCCCATAAGTCTGATTGTATGTATTCGAGAATTTCTCTAGTGGTGTGTTTTGCTGTTGGAAAACTTTGTTTGTGAGATTTTCCCAAAACACAGTTTTCGCAAAACTCGAGTTTATCCACGTCTTTGTTTGGAACATATCCCTTTTCCACCAGTATATTCAGACCCTTTAAACTCATGTGACACAATCTTGAATGCCATATTGCTATTTTGTTTATCTCAGCTCTCGATATATTTGCCTCTCCTTTAGAAACGGTTCCTTGCAAATAATATAGCCCATCGTTGAACTTTCCTGATATTATTTCCTTACCATCCTTGTAGAATCTGATCATAAAATCTTTCCCTTCATATTGACACCCTGATCTTTCGAGCATGCCATAGGATATCAGATTCCGACTCATATTTGGCATATATCATACATTTGTAAGTACTACCAATGTTCCATCAGGTCGTGTGATCCTGATTTTTCCAATTCCTTTAACATCACAATGAGTATTGTTTGCCATAAGAACTCTTCCTCCGTCGAATTCTTCTAAATCAAATAATACCTCTTTGTTTGGAGTGATGTGAAATGAACATCCTGAGTCCATTACCCATTCATCTCTTGTGTCCTTAGTACTTACTGTAAGCACTAAAGGTTGCTTAGGTTCCTCAGCCAAATTTGCAGTTTTATATGTCTTCCTCTCCGGACATTCCCGCTTCCAATGACCTTCTTTTCCACATATGAAACAACCTTTGTTATTTTTGTCATATTTAGGTCTTGATTTTGATCTCCCATATCGGCTCTTGGATCTTCCTCTCCAGTTTTTGTTTCCTCCTTTGTTAAACCGGTTTGATGACCTTCCTCTATCCTCAACGTATCAGCCCTCGTATTGAGATCTGGAGAGTTTCCCGTTTTCTAATAACTCTCTTTCTTTCGATCTAGCTGCCCATGTTACTTCGTTGATCTTAAGAGTATCTCGTCCGTACTTGAGGGTTTCTTTTAGTTGATCATATCGATGTGGCATGGAGTTTAGTAACAGTATTGCTTGAACTTCTTCATCGACTTCCACGTTTAAGTTATTTAAATCAGCTACTAACTTCAGGAAGTCATCCACGTTAGAGTCTATACTTTTAGCGTTGTTCATCTTAAACGTATAGAATTTGTGTTGTAAATAAATTCGATTTGGCAGAGAAGTTTCCGTGTAGAGTGTGTTTAGGGCTGTCCACATAGCTGCGGCTGTGTCACAATGACTAATCTTTCTGAGCACTTGATTTCCAACATTTACCACGATGAGATCTTTAGCTTCCTCTGACTTTCCAAGTTTTATAGGATCAATGGTTGGAGTGAAATCTTTGTCTTCTTTCCCTGATTCCTTTTGTGAGCTGTCTCCTTCTGGTTTTGATATTGGCGGATCCATTAAAAGCTTTTCGTCGGTTAAGATATCCTTTAGTCCTAAGACACCAAAGTGTGCCATCATCCGAACCTTCCATAACGAGAAATCCCCTGTGCCGTCAAACCTATCGACGTCAATTCTTTTTGTAGCCATTCTGTTAATAAGCACCCTAGCAATCAGACAATAACCTGGATTGCTCTGATACCACTTGTTAGGTTATTCACCTAGTTTATGTGCTTATTTGGTAATGACAATCAACTAAGAACTTTGTGTTTCTCCTTGTAACGTTAATGTCATAACACTTAACTTTAGCAAAAGACTCTTATAAAAGTTTTGAGAACTTAGAAACCTTTTAATTCACGTTAGAATCAAAACCCCTTAAACAAACCCTTTGACAACCATCTCTATTTATACCCCAACATAAGTTCCTAATTTGTATAGGAATAGGTTTTCCCAATTCCTCATTTACATTGGACTCTAATAACTATTGCAGGCTTGAAAACTCGTCATTGGGCGAGAGAGAATTGGAGCCCATTAAGCAACAATCACACAAATGATTTGGTAAAAAAAAATGTGACAATGTTTGTGACATATTTATTAGTAACCAGTAAGTCACAAGTAGCAACGATATACAAATGTAACAAATCTGTTACACTCACCAACTAAATATAATGTTACAAAATTGTCACACAACGTGACTCTCATTATGTCCTAATTCGGTGGCTTATTAGTTATTACAACAAAAGTTTAGTCTTACATTGTCGGAAGGAGAGACTAAAAAGCTATCACAAATCTGTATTCACATAAAACTATTTCGTAGTCACAAATTTGTTGCGATTTATCACTTAAATAGTATAATAATCCTTTTTATTTAGTTACTATTTGTCATCTCAAATTTGTCACAATCTTTCACTAAAATATTATCACACTATTTTATCAAAATATCGTCACATATCATATATGCTGTTACAACTATTCATCTATTGTTGGCCATATATTACATTTGTTGCTATTCATTATTATTTTTGGGTGTAACTCATATATACAAAATAAATGTCATAAAGCAATGTATGGACAACACTTGCTCAGATCTGACAAGAATCTCTAATGATGAAGCATGATGACAAGGGTCTACAGTCCTCCATTTACGGTACCGACTGCGATAAACACACACCACCATAACGTCGCCTATGATGAATCAGTGGGGATGCTCTCTCTCTTTAAAGCGGCTGCAGCTTTTTCTTCGTTGAACGAAAATGCGTACCCATATATACACACATGTGCCTCTCTTATTAAGGTCTACATGATAATGAATTTTAATTGGTTTTGAAGGATTTCAATACTAATTTAGTCACAATATCATCATACACTGAGCCTATCTAATCCATCACAAATTCGTAATAAATCCGTGACCACACATTAGGTAACAATATTGTTACAGTTTGGTACACCTTTTATTTTCGTCACAACATTGTAACTAATTGTTACAAAAGTTGGCTACAGTTAACCCAGGGCCTCGTAGTCCAGTGGTACCTGCTCCGAGCTGGGGGGCTCAAACTGAGAGGTCAGCTGTTCGACTCGCGGGGAGGGGGAGGCGTGCCCAGGACCCTAAACGGTACAGGCAAAGGCTGGCGCCGGGCCTAGGTGGTGGGGCGTAAGCCCAACACCTGGTTAATCAAAAAAAAAAAAACAAAAAAAAAAAAGTTGGCTACAGTTAAAACAGTTACAATATTATGACAAACAGCTACTTATTTGCAGGTCCGGCCCGTCATGTCTGGGCGCCCAAAGCAAAAAAGTAACTTGGTCCATATACAAAAAAAGTTTTAATAAAATATAACATATATGCGCCGAACCCAGAGCGAGATATGCATATAGTATCACTATCAACCACTGAACTAAAGCGAGTTTCTACCTTTTGCTGCCCCTAAATATATATATATTTGTTTGACGCCCCCAAGCTGGTGCTTTACCAGCTTTACCCCAGGGCTAGCACTGCTTATTTGTGACAGATAATTTTTGTTGCAATATCGTATGTATCACTAATGTTACAGATTTGTGACCGAAATAACTATTACAAAAGTTAGTCACAATATTCTCTATTTTCTTGTAGTGTTTATCTACCATATCAATGATCCTCTCACCTATGGCTTGAATCCGCCCTTCTTCGTTTCTATAAACACCATTTTCTTTGTAGGACAATCTTTGGAAGGTACATGTGTGTTTTAGAGTATTATGGAGATTTTGAAGTATTCTATAGGCTAAGTGATAGGTCCCATTATTTACCAATTTTAGACCATGTTATAGACCCTCTTTGGTGTCTAAAATGTGTGTCTAGACTGTATTTCATACTATTTATGAGTCCAGGTACGTTTTGGAGATATATGGAGTTACTTGGAGCTTTCAGAGCATTCAAGACTGAAGAATCCGTAGCTGAAAAGAATCAGCCTAAGTACAAGGAAGTCGAGTGCAGCGTCGATCGATAACGACACTTCAGAGTCAATCGATAGTGCTACTTTGGAGATGATCGACAGAGCCACCTTGGCGTCGATCGATGGTCTAGTGGAATGGCCTAGCCGACTTCAAGCCCAAGATAAAGACAAATGACGAAGACAACCCTGGACGAGTTTTAACCTAATTATACTTTATATTTATGATATGTAATATGTAAGCTGAAAGAGAGAGATAGAGAGGAAATAGTTTAGAAAGCAATAGAGTTTTATAGATTAGGGGAGAAGATCTTCTATTGAAACCCCAAGTTTTATATGATATTATATTTATCTACTATGCTTGTTTTGATCGATATGTCTGAGTAGTTTACTTGTTAGATTTAGGGTGTTAGAATGGTATTGATGGATTAGCCCCAAAATAGGTTGTTAGGATGAATTAGTAACCATCATAGGAGTTGTTCTTAATGCTTGTTCTAGAGTAGCTAACTAGAACTATGATTATAGGATGTAGACAACCGTGAGAGCGAGTTCTGTGCCTGAATTGATTCATGTGAGTTAGGTTGTTAGAGTTGAGCGAGAGCTGGTCTAATTTACTTAGCGAACCAATTAACTGTTGATAGCCGTCGATCGACAAGAGGCCTTAGGCATCGATCGATGGTGTCTCTTTATCTGTATCGAGAGTTGGGATTAAATAGGTCAGTTATGTTAATTACGAAGGTTCTAGAATATTAACAAATTCTATACTTCCTATCTATTATAATCCACGTGCCTAAACCCCTAGATCTAATTATTTCCTTTACTGAATTAAAACTAAAACAATAATTTTCCATTTTAATAAATCACCTGAATCACTAAATAGCTTCTTGCTTAGTCTCACCTTAAACTATAAATCTCTTGTGTGCCTTCGCTCTTTGTGGATTTGATCCCTAAGTACTACTACTGATCTCTCTTGGCAAGAGTAATTTTTTGTAGTTTATAGGGTAATTTGATTTGCACTAGGATAGAATATTTAATAAACTTTAAACCCTTAAACTAGCGCGTGTCAAATTTGGTGCCGTTGCCGGGGAGAAAAGTTCGCCATTAGATTTAGTTATTACAGGTCTTGTCTAAGTATTTTTTATTGTTAGTTACTAATAAAATTATTTTTCTTATCTTTCAGGCACATGCCTAGCAATACCAGAAGCAGCAAGGAACAAGAATTGGTATTCTTTGACCCCACAGCAATCGAACGTTCAATCTGCAAAGAGAAGCGTCAAGCATCGATCGACACCAGTGACACTGCGTCGAGCGATACTTCTCTTCCTGCATCGATCGATACCGCCAACGAGACTTCGATCGACGGTCCTGCACCTACGAAGATGGTTGCTACGCTTGTGTTAGTTAGGGGAGAGAATGGGGACCTGCGTGATCTTGATGGTCACCTGCGTAATGCAGCAGGTCAGAAGGTAACTGATCATGGAGATGTGATCCCTGAGGTGGAAGTAGAAGCATACACTGCAGAAGCTCAACCAGAAGCTAATGTCAAGCTTCTCAGACTAGGACACTGGCTGATTACAACCGTCCAGACCAGTACTACGCTAATAGATCAACTATTCGTCCTCCAGCATTCCAGAGGGGTGATTTTGAAATCAAGCCTTCGTTCTTCACACTTGTAGGGCAGAAACCCTACCATGGATTGCTACATGAGCATCCAATGGACCACCTAGAGAGATTTAAGGATCTAGTAACTGCCATCAAAGCCAACGGAGTCCCTGAGGACTGTTTATTCTGCAAGCTCTTCAAGTACTCACTTGCTGGAGAAGCTTCCTACTAGCTTAAGCAGTTACCACCAGGATCTCTGACATCCTGGACAGACATCAAAAATGACTTCCTACGCAATTTCTTTGATGATGCGCGAGCTGGAGATTGAGGAGTAGAACTGCTACATTCACACAGGAGCCTGCAGAGTCTTTCAGAAGCTCCTGGGTTAGATTCAAGTCTTACCATCGCGATTGCACACATCATGGGTTTAGTGAAGTGCAGCTGCTCAGCACTTTCTTCAGAGGTATTGACCTACAATACCAGATGGCTTTAGATACATCTAGTAAAGGGAATTTCAGCACTAGAAATCCAGAAGAGGCTAAAAGGTTGATCGAGAACCTGGCATCCAGCAACAGCACCAAGAACACTGATTTTGAGAGGAAAAAGTCGGCTCCTACATACATCAAGGAGCAGATGGATGAAGTTAAGGCAAAGTTGGAGAGTGTTCAGAGGTTTCTAAAGAAACAAGAGGTGAAAGCTATAAATGAGTAAGAAGAAGATGAAGAGGATGTGAATTTCATTGGTGGAAACAATTTCCAGAGATATGGAAATCAGAGCTACAACATGAACTGTTATGGGAATGATCAGAGGGGTATCTACAACCAAGGTTCACAGAAGCAAAGGTCCTACAACAACGATAGGAACTATGGATCTTCTCAGTATCAGAAACCACATCAAGAGACTCAAGAGAGCAAGATAGAAGCCATGGTTGATAGGGTACTAGAGGGACAACAGAAGATGACAGTAGACTTCAATGGGAAGATAGATGCTCTGTACCTCAACCTCAATGCCAAATTTGAGAACCTTAACACTTATGTGAAGAAGTTGGAGAATCAAGTGGTTCAAACAAGTGAGGCTCTTAGGAGACATGAAGCCATGGTTAAGGAGAAGGAAGAGTTAGGACAAAAACACCACGTCAATGCCATCATTGATGATGACTTTTGGGTAGAAGTCAAGAGAGAAAGGCTTCCAGAGAGTGATTCTCGAGTTGAAAACTTGACTGTGTACAATGAGCATCGATCGACGCATCACATAGAGCATCGTTCGACGTAACCTATTAGAGTCATCTCGTACGAAGACCTCAACATCGTTCGACGGCGAGACCGTAGCGCCGATCGATGGTGCCCTGCACCAGCACATGTCCAACTACCTCAAGTCGCGAGTTTCGCCACCCAACACAGAATTCAGACACAACAGAGCCTATGCTGGTTGATAAGGCTACTGAGGCTCGCTACAAGAGAAAGTAGAAGATTCCTAAACATCTACGCAGAGAAGCTAGTGAAAAAGAGATTGATGGATTCACAAAAAGAGTTTTAAAAATTCCTTTTGATATTCTATTTGATGAGGCTTATTATACTCATAGACTTAGATGTTTTTCAGGGAAACCAAGGTTATGAATGAGGATATAGAGCAGATATTTGACAACATTAGAGGGAAGATGAAGCAGAGGATTAGCTTAAAGAATAAGAGTGATCCTGTGAAGTTTGTGGTGCCATGTTTGATCAAGGGGCACGAGTTTCCCAACGCCCTCTGCGATACTGGATCTTCAGTGAGCATTATACCCAGAGCCATAGCAGAGAAGTTGAACCTGAGAGTGGAGCCTTCTAGTGATTCATTCACTTTTGTGGACTTCTCCAGAGTTGATTCAGGGGGTATAATGAGAGATGTTCCACTGCAAATTCAGAATGTCTCAATTCCAATAGAATTCCATGTGATGGACATACAAAACAATTGGAGTTCCTCCTTATTACTTGGGAGAGCCTTCATGGTTACAGTGGGAGCTATCTGCGACATGAAGTCAAACAGGTTGTATCTTTCTCTCATTGATAACGAAATTTATTATGATATTTATAAGAATAAACCTGCCCTCACCCATTTGGTTAATGTCCCAGGTTTTATTGCTACTTGCTACTGCGAGTATGACTCAAACGATGAAGCTTCGTTCGACACTTAAGCGTAAGCATCGATCGACAGTTTCGCTACTCAGAGATCAGACGTTGCCCACCCTTCGACATCGATCGACAATAAGCCCACGGCTTCGATCGACGCTCACCCTTCAGACGAAGAAATCATTGAGTATCAAGGTTTAGCACGGGTAGAGGCTGACATTTTTCAAGTTTCTCATGACCTGAGAACTTTGACATCGATCGACGGTACTAATCAACCACCGATCGATACTGAAAATGGAGAACCAGAACATGGAGCAGAACAGATTGCAGAATATGGGTATCTGCAACCAGACGAGTTCGATATCTGGAGAGGACCAGACGGTTATGCAAGAGGAATGGATGGGAGAATTCTACACGTCACGAAAGAAGATGTAGCAGAAATTCTTGCAATGGCCAATGGATCTGGAAATCTTTTCAACAACCAGCATAATGAACGAGCATCGATCGATGGTCAAGACGCACCACCGATCGACACTGAACATCCAACATAACCGGTTTATGCTGATTACATACACATTGAAGATGAGGAATGGGTTCCAGGTGATGTTACAAATTTCAGCCCAAATACTCACTACAGAAATTACATGACGGACGAAGTATTACTCATACCACCAACCGACGATCGCACTGCATTCGGTCAGAGAGTTTATAGGAACAACAGAAGGATCTTTCACTGGGAAAGAAAAGATGAGTATGGAGTATACAGAGATGAGAATGGGAATGCTAGAGACAGAGATGGAAGAATCGTCAACGTGAACAAAGGGGACATCAAAGCACTTCTGGAGAGAGCTTCAATATTTGAGAGAAGCTGTATTTGTTTACCAGAAGAAGCTGATAGTTTTTACACAAACTTGCCAAAGAAAGCATAGCCATACAGCAGAGATTACATTGATGAGAACATTTATGAGCTCTACACGGCTTAGAAGCAGCTAAAGGAAGCTTTCAACAAGCAGGTTGATGATGCCTATTACCCCTTAGATGACTGTCTTACCAATCTCACCGCGAGCATGGATGAAATGAAGATACAGCTGTATGAACTGCAGCATCAACAGAATAGGATCGCAGAAGAAAAGATGACATCGATCGACGGCAAACATTGGCCATCGATCGATACTGAGTTTGATAGAAGATGAAAGTTAGAGGATAAGATTGATAGACTTGATTGGTCTCAACGCCTACTGAAAGAGGATGTTTACAAGAGAATAGATGATCTATCAGAGACCACTGCCGCAGGAATTTGACTAAGACAGCGCAGTATTGACATTGTACAAGGTAGAGAGATTATAAAGAATGAGAATAACAGAGCAGATGAAGCAATTAGAAGCTTTGTCAGCACATGGTTCCAGCAGAGCAAAGAAGATGTGGACACATCCCTTCCAAGTGCTGATCCACCTCCATACTAGTCCATTAATTCCAAAACGTCAAGCTTAAGACTATAACCAAGCGCTGAGTGGGAGGCAACCCACTTTTAGTAAGTTTTACTTAGTTTATATCATTACTATTACTAATATAGGATTTTTACTATGTTTTTGCAAGGTTTAGCAGAGTACTCGAGTTCACCATCGGTCGACATCATCAACTCACCATCGGTCGACGGCTTGGATGATTTACCATCGGTCGACACACACCCACCATCATCGATCTATACTCCTCACGGAGTTTGGTATACTCGATCTTCTCTAACACCCTTTATTACTTATAATTATGTTTTTAAAACCTATCCGGGACGGATTACACTGGGGAAAGTGTAATTTAAGTCTGGAAGAGGTTCGCTGATGATATTTATTTTGTTTTTGAGTTATATAAAAGTTTTAAAAAGAGTTTTCAGAGAGTTTTTTATTGAGTCAAGAAAGGAATTATGATCAAATATTTATATTGACAAACCAAACTTTAGTACCAGTTTTAGAATTTCTATATTGCAGAGTTTACCAGAGATACCAAAGTGGATCATCATACCATTAGACCACACTTGCTAAGAAAGTTTGAAAGAACTGAAGCTGATTTCCAACATTAATCATGACTACACTTTCTTGCTTTGGGGCTTGAGATACATTGGATCGGGTTCCTGCTGCAAGTCTTTGCACTTTTGATCCCCTTCCTTCTCTCTCTTCAGCATCTAAAAAGAAAAAAATGAAAAGATTGAAATGATTTCCCTAAATATGAGGAGGGGTAGGTAAATTACATGTGACCCCAGTATTCCAATTCTAGAAGGAATGATCACACATTGTTGGAAGTGAGAGATAGATAAATTATCAATGACCCCATTATTCACCTACAACTTTGTCCAAAAAGAAAAAAAAAAGAGAAAATCAATAAAATCATAAAAAGATTTGAGATTAAAAGAAAAGAGAAAAGAAAAACATTCAGAGAAGAGAGATAAGAGGGAAGAAAGGGATCAGAATGGACTTGTATTCTAACTATGCAGGTTTGCAGGAGTTGAATCCATGTGTCCTTTGATCAATACTCCCAAAGTAAAGACTAAACTTTTATTTATGCAAATAAAAGAAATCAGAAGAGGGGATAATGAGACTAGTATTTGCTAAGTTGTTGCTAGATAGGATTTGGTTGCTATACTAGGATAAGGAATATAAAGTATCTCTAAGATTAGCATTATAAACTTGGTTGCTAGTTAGTAAGATGATAGCTATAGAGATTATGTGAGTCCCTGCTTTTCAAACCTCTTCCACAGGCTGCCTTGTTTTGCTTGAGGACAAACAAAAGGTTAAGTCTGGGGGAGTTGATAGGTCCCATTATTTACCAGTTTTAGACCATGTTATAGACCCTCTTTGGTGTCCAAAATGTGTGTCTAGACTGTATTTTAAACTATTTATGAGTCCAGGTATGTTTTGGAGATATATGGAGTTACTTGGAGCTTCAGAGCGTTCAAGACTGAAGAATCCGTAGCTGACAAGAATCAGCCCAAGTACAAGTAAGTCGAGTGCAGCGTCGATCGATAACGACACTTTGGAGTCGGTCGATAGTGCTACTATCGAGACAATCGACAGAGCCACCTTGGCGTCGATCGATGGTCCAGTTGAATGGCCTAGCCGACTTCAAGCCCAAAATAAAAATAAATGACGAAGATACCCCTAGACGAGTTTTAACCTAATTATACTTTATATTTATGCTATGTAATATGTAGGATGAAAGAGAGAGATAGAGAGGCAATAGTTTAGAAAGCAATAGAGTTTTTAGATGAGGGGAGAAGATCTTGTATTGAAACCCCAAGTTTTTATATGATATTATATTTATCTACTATGCTTGCTTTGATTGCTATGTCTGAGTAGTTTACTTGTTAGATTTAGGGTGTTAGAATGATATTGATGGATTAGCCCCAAAATAGGTTGTTAGGATGAATTAGTATCCATCATAGGAGTTGTTCTTAATGCTTGTTCTAGAGTAGCTAACTAGAACTATGATTATAGGATGTAGACAACCGCGAGTTCTATGCCTGAATTGATTCCTGCAAGATAGGTTGTTAGAGTTGAGCGAGAGCTGGTCTAATTTACTTAGTGAACCAATTAACTGTTGATAGCCGTCGATCGATGGTGTCTCTTTATCCGTATCGATAG
Source organism: Moricandia arvensis (assembly GCA_905132765.1). Taxonomy (NCBI): domain Eukaryota; kingdom Viridiplantae; phylum Streptophyta; class Magnoliopsida; order Brassicales; family Brassicaceae; genus Moricandia; species Moricandia arvensis. The sequence goes on along the minus strand of CAJHQP010004529.1, from coordinate 38,222 downwards.
TTGGGATTAAAGAGGTCAATTATGTTAATTACAAAGGTTCTAGAATATTAACAAATTCTATACTTCCTATCTATTATAATCCACGTGCCTAAACCCCTAGATCTAATTATTTCCTTTACTGAATTAAAACCAAAACGATAATTTTCCATTTTAATAAATCACCTGAATCACTATATAACTTGTTTCTTAGTCTGACCTTAAACCATAAATCTATTGTGTGCTTTCGTTCTATGTGGATTCGATCCCTAAGTACTACTACTGATCTCTCTTGGCAAGAGTGATTTTGTGTAGTTTATAGGGTAATTTGATTTGCACTAGGATAGAATATTTAATAAAATTTAAACCCTTAAACTAGCACGTGTCACTAAGGAAGTATTAACCCATAGCTGACTAAGAAACCATAGTTGGAGTCCGAGATTTAGAAGAAGCATCCTTCGACACTACTCTAGTGCCGATCGCTACAAGAGCGAGAAGATGGGCAGGGCTCGTTTCAAGGCTTAATGAAGCCCAGAAAATCAACATAATTACGAGATTACCCGTGGACGACCTTACCTAATATTTATACTCCTTGCCAGCCGATACAATAGCTTATGTATTATACTTTGGAGAGAAGAACCTAGACTCTTTTAGAATCTGTTTTGGAACTCCGATTTATCATACCTTTTCTATCTATCTATTTATGATTTGATTCAGATTATTGTCATGTTGCAATTGATTATCTTTGAGTAGTTTGTTTGTTAGATTTAGGGTTTATTAGGATTAGGATGAATCTATGATCTTAGAATTGCTATGATGAATTGATGAATTATTAGATATATCATTAGGATTGTGCTTATTTCCTCTTTCTATAGTAGCTTTTAAGGTTTATTACCGTTATGATGAATCTATGATTATTGTCATACTACACCCTCAGATTTTTCAGAGAGGAAAGAGTCAGAGGAGGTCACTGAGTGTATGTTCCATCAGCTTAGGGATAAGATGAAACAAAATATTATGCTGAAGAAGAAAGCTGACCCTGCGAAGTCTGTGGTTCCTTCCTTAGTCAAAGGTTACAGTTACCTTAACTCACTCTGCGATACCGGTTCTTCAGTGAGCATCATTCCTAGAGTTATGGAAGAGCAACTAAACCTAAAGATGGAGCCTTCTAACGACTCTTTCTGTGGATTTCTCCAAGGTAAATTCAAGACGTATTATCAGAGATTTCCAAGTGCATATAGAAAATTCACTAGTTCTAGTGGACTTTCATATATAGTGGATATCAAGATAGACTAGAACTCTTCTGTACTACTTGGGAGAGAATTTATGGCCACCGTGAGAGCTGTTTGTGACATGAATTCAAACCATATGTGTCTAACTCACATGGACCAGAACACCTTCTATGATCCAGTCAAGGAAACTAAGGTAAACACGCCTTATGTTGAGATTAGAGATGATCCTCAGCTTATATCAGCTTTTTGCTGCTATTCTAGCCACATGGAGGAAGTAGACAATGAGGTGTCGATCGACACCAAAACAACATCAGTCGACAACCCGGCGAGTCCAGAACTCTGAGAGTACCGTGTAGAGATTATGTCGAACGAGTATGGGGTTTTCAGAGATGTGAAAGGAAATGCACGAACAAAAGATGGAAGAATCATTGATGTCTCAAGGGAAGACATAGAAGCACTGCTTGAGATGGATGATATTCTTGGTGGTCGTCATCTGACTTTACCAAGGAATGAGGGATATTTTGAGGAACTTGATGAATATTCTCCACCTCATGGTAAGCTAGAACATGGGATATACATCACATCAGAGGTTGATGACATGGTAGATAGGATCTACAAAGCCTAGGAGATGATGATGGATGATTATTACAAGAGGCTGGATGACATCTAATATCCTCTCAGCAACAACATTGGTTAGTTGACCAAGTGTATGGAAGAACTTCAGCTGAAAGAGGACTACTATCAGAAGATCATCCAGAGACATCAAGAGTTCAAGCAAAGAGGAGATAATGCAATCAAGAGCTTCATTGGTACTTGGTTTGATATGATCAAGGAAAATGTGGATACCTGTTTTCCAACAAGTATCAAGCTACCTCCATACTAGCTCAAAACCTCCAACGTCAAGCTAAAGACTATAAACAAGCGCTGAATGGGAGGTAACCCACTATTTAGTAAGTTTTCAATTAGTTTTATTTTTTTTATAAATATGAATGATTTTCGTTTTTGTTTAATTTTCAGATAAAAAATAAAAAAATAAATGAAGGAAGACGATTATGTATTAGCACCAACCGACACTTGATCATTGTCGATAGGCGAAGCATCTAAGTATCGACCGCCACTTAATTGTGTCGATTGATACTCACATCAGGGCATGTATACACAAATTCCTTATTTAAAATTTTCAATATGATTTATTTTCCACCAATCTCGGACTGTATAACACTGGGGACAGTGTAATTTAAGTCTGGGGTAGGTTTCTACTGATATTGAGTTTTGTTTTGAGATTTTTATTTTCAAGTTTATAGAGTCAAGAAGGGAACAGTGATTACTTTTAGATCAGAACACCAACTAACCACTCTTTAGCACCATTCAGAAGATATTAAGTGGAAAAGCCGCAGTGAATCAAAACCGCTTGTAACATCCACACTTGTTCAGGATGTCTGAAGAAACCCAAGCTGATCCCCAACCAATGAACTCTATTGCTTGTTTTGGGGCTTGGTATACGTTGGATCGGACTCCTCTGGTAAGTTTGGAAGGTTTATGGTTCCCCTTTCTCCCCTCTTCATCATCTAACTAAAAAGAAAAGAAAAATATTGAAATGATTTCCCAAGAGATGAGGAGGAATAGAAAAATTTTGTTTGACCCCATTATTCCAATTCTTGAAGGAACGATCACACATTGTGGAAGAACGAGAGACATGAAAATTTCCTCAATTCCATTATTCGTCTATATCTTGTAAAATAAAAAGAAAAAGTAAAGAAAAGAAAGATGAATTCAGGTCAAAAAGAAACATATCCAGTATAAGATTCATAGAAAAGAGAAAAGAGAAAAGAGAAAAGAGAAAAGAGAAAGAGAAAGAGAAAGGTAAGGGATTGGACAGGACATGACTTCATATGTGTGTTCAGAAACTTGTTAGGTTAAGAGTCCATGTGTCCTTTCATCGATACTCCCAAGATAACGCATGCACTTTATTTTATGTAAGAAATAAGGTGACTAGAGGGTATGTCATGCAATATCTACATGAATGGTGGTATGGCAAGGTTGTTAAAGCTAGTGCTAAAGTACATGTCAATGTCTTAGCATATGGTTGCAACATAGTTGAGGTGAATGTGGTGATTCCTGAGACTGATGAGTTCCCGCTGTTTCAAACCTCTTTCATATGACTACTTATTGTTTTTCTTGAGTATAAGCAAAATGTATGTCTGGAGGAGTTGATTTGATATGGATTTTACTAGTTTTTAGCCATAGCATATGTCCTTATTAGAGTATATTATGTATGTTTGGAGTATGTTTTAGAGTCTTTACAGGTCCATATATGTTTTGAAGTATTATGGAGATTTTAGAGTATTATATAGGCTAAGGAAGTGTTAACCTGTAGCTGACCAAAAAACCACAGTTGGAGTCAAGATTTAAAGAAGCATCGATCGACACTACTCTAGTGCCGATCGATAATAGATAATAGAGATGGGCCGGCTTGTTTGAAGGCATAATGAAGCCTAGGAGATCAACATAATTACGATATTACCTCTGCGTGACCTTATCTAATATTTCCACTCCTTGCTAAGTGTTTAAGCAAGAGAGCCGCTTTTAGTTACACCAGATACAATAGCTTAGGTTTTATACTTTGGAGAGAAGATCCAACACTCTTTTAGAGCCTGTTTTGGAACTCCGGTTTATCCTACCTTTTCTATCTATCTGTTTATGATTTCTATTCAGATTATTTTCATGTTGCAATTGATCTTGTCTTAATAGTCTGTTTGTTAGATTTATGGTTTATTAGGGGTATGATGAATTTATGAATATACAATTGCTATGGTGAATTATTAGATCTATCATTAGGATTATGCTTATTGCTTGTTTCTAGAGTAGTTAATTAGAAGCTTGATCTTAGGATAATTGATAACTACGACAGTAGGTTATTACCTGGATTACTTGTATTGAGTAAGGTTGATTAGAAACATGTGATGGCTGATTTAGTTAACCTGAGGAACACATTTGTTTAGGTTGATAATAATTGTCAGAGGATGTGTCGATTGACACTCAGTGGTATCGGTCGACACTCATCCTCTATCTGCATGCAAAATCTGGAACATAGGACTTAATTATAAGAATAGACTCACATCGAGAGCTGGATATCTTATAATTGAATACACGAGTTCTAGGATCAATATTCATACCCTTCACATCTATAAAACATAGTTCACCTACCTAATATCTAACTATTTCTCTTATAAGTTTACTAACCTACAAACTAATCAATCTAATCATTTACTGCTTTAACTAAATCACCTAGCTTAATCAACAAACATCTTGCTTATTGTGTGCCCACGCTCCATGTAGATTAGATCCCTAAATAGACATCTTGACACTCTTATTTAAGAGAGTGAAACTACGCTTAGGAAAATTTGAGCAATATCATAGTCATACAACCTTCAATTGAGCCTGACCTTTTTAGTATAGTCTTGAGTCTGTTGTTTGTCCCTTGTTTGTTATGTCGTATGTTTAGTTTGTGATGTCTGTTGTGTGTTCTTTTGTTCTCAATTATGTACAATCTTAATTGTCGCAGCGGTTCATTAGTGACAAAGAGCGGAGATTGTATTTTTCCAACCCCAATTAACCGGACCAGATGGTGAACACGGATGTGGGATATGGGGTTATGATATGCGACTTTACTGTGTGTCTTTTGTTAGAGCTGGATCTTTAATTTGCGAAGTAACCCAACTGTGTGTCCTTCAGAAGCGTAGCGGGTAGTCTTAGGTCATACGAATTTTACTCAAACTCTTTTGTAACCGTTGTTTATCCCCGCTAGGGACAATTAGTGAAACTTCAATATTCAAATATATATATATATATATCACACATCCATACTAGTTGTGCTATAGCCTTCCTTCATTGAGACTTGGAGAAGGAAATATATATGGAGCAACTTGGAGATTTCGTTAAGTATAGAAAGGAGTATCTTGTGTGTAGCTTGAAGAAGTCTCTCTACGGTTTGAAGAAAGCTCCAAGCAGTTGTACAATAGAGGTTCAGGCCCGGGTCAGGGTCTATGCTAAAGTACCTATTGGGTATAATGTTTCTGGATCTGCGGGTCTTGGTTTGGGTCCGGGTCTTATCCGAGACCCAATCTACTACCCGAGATACCGAAATCTCTAATATATATTAGCTATATTTGGGTGTTTGGGTATTTTTTAAGGTTTTGGGTTCAGCGATAGGTCCCATTATTTACCAGCTTTAGACCATATTATAGATCCTCTTTGGAGTCTAAGATGTGTGTCTAGGATATGTTTTATACTATTTATGAGTCCATGTACGTTTGGGAGATATATGTAGTTACTTGGAGCTTTCAGAGCATTCAAGACTGAAGAATCTGTAGATGACAAGAATCAGCATAAGTACAACGAAGTTGAGTGCCGAGTCGATCGACAATGCTACCTTTGAGTCGATCGACAGTGCCACCTTGTAGCGAATCGACAATGCCACCCTGGCATCGATTGATGGTCCGTTCGAATGGCCTAGCCCAAAATAGGTTGTTAGGATGAATTGATATCCATCATAGGAGTTGTTCTTAATGCTTGTTCTAGAGTAGCTAACTAGAAACATGATTATAGGATGTAGACAACCGCGAGAGTGAGTTATGTGCCTGAATTGATTCGTGTGAGTTAGGTTGTTGGAGTTGAGCGAGAGCTGGTCTAATTTACTTAGCGAACCAATTGACTGTTGATAACTGTTGATCAACATAAGGCCTTAGCCGTCGATCGGTGGTGTCTCTTTATCCGCATCGAGAGTTGGGATTAAAGGGGTCAATAATGTTAATACTAAGGTTCTAGAATATTAACTATTTCTATACATCCTATCTATTATAATCCACGTGCCTAAACCCTAGATCTAACTATTTCCTTTTATTGAATTAAACCTAAACGACAAACTTTCTTTTTAATCTACAAATTGAATTACTATATAAAGTGTTTGCTTAACTTAACCTTAAACATAAATCTATTGTGTGCCTTAGCTCTCTGTGGATTCGATCCCTAAGTAGTACTACTGATCTCTCTTGGCAAGAGTATTTTTGTGTAGTTTATAGGGAAATTTGATTTGCACTAGGATACAATTAATTTATACTTTAAACCCTTAAACTAGCGCGTGTCAAATTTAAAACCGTTGCCGAGGAGCAAATTTCGCCATTAGATTTAAATATTATAGGTTTTGTCGAAGTGTTTTATTTACTTGTTACTGATTAAATTATTTTTCTTGTCTTTCAGGTACATGCCTAGCAATACCAGAAGCAGCAAGGAACAAGAATTGGTATTCTTTGACCCTACAACAATTGAACGTTCAATCCACAAAGAGAAGCGTCTAGCATCGATCGACACCAATGACAGCACGTCGAGCGATACTTTTCTTCTTGCATCGATCGATACCGCCAACAAGACATCGATCGACCGTCATGCGCGTACTAAGATGGTTGCTACACTAATTTTGGTTAGGGGAGAGAATGGGGACCTGCGTGATCTTGATGGTCACATGCGTAATGCAGCAGGTCAGAAGGTTACTGACCAGGGAGATGTGATCCCTGAGGTAGAAGTAGAAGCAAACACTGCAATAGCTCAACCTGAAGCTAACGCCCAAGCTGCTCAGATTAGGACACTATCTGACTACAACCGTCCAGACCAGTACTCTAATAGATCTACTATTCGTCCTCCAGCCATCCAGAGGAATGATTTCAAAATCAAGCCTTCGCTCTTTTCACTTGTGGGGGTAGAAACCCTACCATGGATTGCTACGTGCACATCCAATGGATCACTTGGAGAGATTTGAGGATCTAGTGACTGCCATTAAAGCCAACGGAGTCCCTGAGGATTATTTATTCTGCAAGTTCTTCAAGTATTCACTTGCTGGAGAAGCTTTCTATTGGCTGAAGCAGTTACCACCAGGATCTCTGACATCCTGGACAGACATCAAGAATGCCTTTCTGCGCAATTTCTTTGATAATGCGCGAGCAGAAGATTTGAGGAGTAGGATCACCACATTCACACATGAGCCTGCAGAGTCTTTTCGAAGCTCATGGGTTAGATTCAAGTCTTACCTTCGCGATTGCACACATCATGGGTTTAGTGAAGTGCAGCTGCTCAGCACTTTTTTATAGGTATTGATCTACAATACCAGATGGCTTTGGATACTGCTAGTGAGGGAAATTTCAGCACCAGAAGTCCAGAAGAGGCTACAAGGTTGATTGAGAATCTGGCATCCAGCAACAACACGAAGAACACTGACTTTGAGAGGAAGAAATCGGCTCCTAGATACACCAAGGAGCAGATGGATGAAGTTAAAGCAAAGCTGGAGAGTGTTCAGAGGTTTCTGAAGAAACAAGAGGTGAAAGCTATAGATGAGGAAGAAGAAGATGAATAGGATGTGCACTACATTGGTGGAAACAATTTCCAGTGGTATGGAAATCAGAGCTACAATAGGAAATCCTATGGGAATGATCAGAGGGGTAACTATGGCCAGAGTTCACAGCAGCAGAGGTCCTAAAACAACAATAGGACTTATGGATCTTCTCAGTACCAGAAACCACCTCCTGATACTCAAGAGAGCAAGATAGAAGCCATGGTTGATAGAGTACTAGAGGGACAACATAAGATGACAATAGACTTCAATGGGAAGATAGATGCTCTGTACCTCAATCTCAATACCAAGTTTGAGAACCTTAACACACATGTGAAGAAGTTGGAGAATCAAGTGATTCAAACAAGTGAGGCTCTTAGGAGACATGAGGCCATGGGTAAGGAGAAGGAAGAGCTAGGACAGAAGCACCACGTCAGTGATGTTATTGATGATGACTTTTGGGTAGAAGTCAAGAGACAAAGGCTTCCAGAGAGTGATTCCCGAGTTGAAAACTCGACTGTATACGAAGAGCATCGATCGACGCATAACATTGAACATCGATCAATGGCACATGTCAGTGTCACCTCGTACAAAGACCTCAACATCGTTCGACGGCGAGATCATAGTGCTGATCGATGGTGCCCTGCACCAGAACGAGTCCGACTACCACAAGTCACGAGTTTCACCACCCCAGAACAGAATGGATACACATTAGAGACTATGATGGTTGATAAGGCTACTGAGGGTCGCTACAAGACGAAGCAGAATATTCCTAAACATCTACGCAGAGAAGCTAGTGAAAAAAAAAAGATAGATGGATTTACAAAAAGAGTTTTTAAAATTTCTTTTGATATTCCATTTGATGAAGCTTATTATACTCATAGACTTTAGATGTTTTTCAGGGAAACCAATGTGACGTATGAAGATATAGAGCATATGTTTGATAACATAAGAGAGAAGATGAAGCAGATGATTAGCCTATAGAAGAAAAGTGATCCTGGGAAGTTTGTGGTGCCATGTTTTATCAAGGGGCACGAGTTTCCAAACGCCCTCTGCGATATTGGATCTTCAGTGAGCATTATACCCAGAGCTATGGCAGAGAAGTTGAATTTGAGAGTGGAGCCTTCTAGTGATTCATTCACTTTTGTGGACTGCACTAGACTTGATTCAGGGGGTATAGTAAGAGATGTTCCACTACAGATTCAGAATGTCTCAGTTCAAGTAGACTTCCATGTAATGGACATACAGAACAATTGGAGTTCCTCCTTGTTACTTGGGAGAGCTTTCATGGCTACTGTAGGAGCTATCTGTGACATAAAGGCAAACATGTTGTATCTTTCTCTTATTGACAAAGATATTTATAATGACATCTATAAGAATAAACCTGCCCTCACCCATTTGGTTAAGGTTCCAGGTCTCATTGCTACTTGCTCCTGCGAGTATGACTCAAACGATGAAGCATCAATCGACACTCAAGATAGAGCATCGCTCGACAATTTTGAAATTCAGAGATCAGTCGTTGCCCACCCTTTGACATCGATCGACGATTATCCTATGGCATCGATCGACACCCACTCTTCAGACGAAGAAATCATCGAGTATCAAGGTTTAGCAAGGGCAGAAGCTGATGTCTTTCAAGTTTCTCATGAACTGGGAAAATCGACATCGATCGACGGCATTGATCAACCACCAATCGATACTGGAAACGGAGAAACAGAATATGAAGCAGAACAGATTGCAGAGTATGGATGTCTGCAACCTGACGAGTTCGGTATCTGGAGAGGACCAGACGGTTATGCAAGAGGAATGGATGGGAGAATTCTACATGTAACAAGAGACAATGTAGCAGAAATTCTTGCAATGGCCAATGGATCTGGCAATCTCTTCAACAAACAGCAGAATGAACGAGCATCAATCGACGGAAAACACCCACCACCGATCGAAACTGAATATCCAACAGAACCGGTTTATTCTGATCCATACACATAAGTTCAAAATGAAGAATGGGTCCCAAAAGATGCTACGAATTTCAACCCAAACACCCACTATAGAGATTATATGACGAATGACGGTGTCCTCATACCGCCGATTGACGGTCGCATTGCATTCGGCCACAGAGCATATAGGAACAAAAAGAGGATCTTTCATTGGGAAAGAAAAGATGAGTATGACGTCGACAGAGATGAAAATGGGTATGCTAGAGACAGAGATCAAAGAATTGTCAATGTGAACAAAAGTGACATCAAAGCACTTCTAGAGAGAGCTACAATGTTTGAGAGAAGCTGCATTTGTTTACCAGAACAAGCTGGAAGTTATTACAAGAACTTGCCAAAGAAAGCAGAGCCATACAGCAGAGACTACATTGATGAGAAGATATATGAGATTTACATGGCTCAAGAGCAGCTGAAGGAAGCTTTCTACAAACAGATTGATGATGTCTACTACCCTATAAACTACTGTCTCACCAATCTCACCACGAGCATGGATGAAATGAAGCTGGAAGTATATGACATGCAGCAACAACAGAAAATGATTGGAGCAGAGAAGCTGACATCGATTGACGGCAAACATTAGCGATCGATCGATACTGAGTTCGACAGACGGCAGCATCAGGCAGAAAACAGAGAGATAGAGGACAAGATTGATATACTTGATTGATCTCAACGCCTACTGAAAGATGATGTCTACAAGAGAATAGATGATCTATCAGAGATCACTGCTGTAGGAATTGGACTAACATAGCGCAGTATTGAGAATCTACAAGGTAGATTTAGTTCAGTGGAGGTTGCTAGAGAGATTATAAAGAATGAGAAGAACAAAGTATATGAAGCAGTTAGAAGCTTTGTCAGTACATGGTTTCAGAAGAGCAAGGAAGATGTAGACTCCTATCTACCAAGTGCTGATCCACCTCCTTACTAGTCCAAAATTTCCAAAACGTCGAGCTTAAGACTATAACCAAGCGCTGAGTGGGAGGAAACCCACTATTAGTAAGTTATACTTAGTTTTTATTATTATTATTATTACTAATATATGATTTTGTTTTGCAAGGTTTAGTAGAGTGTTCGAGTTCACCATCGGTCGACCGCAACATCTCACCATCGGTCGACGGCTTGGATGGTTTACCGTCGATCGACACACACCTATCATGATCGATCGATACTCCTCACGGAGTTTGGTATAATCAATTTTTTCTAACACCTTTACTACTTATACTTCTATTTTTACACCAATCCGGGATGGATTACACTGGGGACAATGTCATTTAAGTCTAGGGGAGGTTCGCGGATGATATTTATTTTGTTTTTGAGTTATAAAAAAGTTTTAAAAGTGCTTTCAAAGAGTTTTTTATTGAGTCAAAAAGGGATTATGATCAAAAAGTTATATTGACTAACCAAACTTTAGTACCAGTTTTAGAATTGCTTTATTGCAGAGATTATTAGATACCAAAGGGGATCACCCTACCAATAGACCACACTTTCTAAGAAAGTTTGAAGGAACTGAAGCTGATTTTCAACATTAATACTGACTACACTTTCTTGCTTTGGGGCTTGAGATGCATTGGATCGGGTTCCTGGTGCAAGTCTGTGAGGAACAAGTCTTTTCACTTTTGACCCTATTCTTTCTCTCTCTTCAGCATCTAAAAGAAAGAAAAATAATAAAAGATTGAAATGATTTCCCTAAAGATGAGGAGAGGTAGGTAAATTACATGTGACCCCAGTATTCCAATTCTAGAAGAAATGATCACACATTGTTGGGAGTGAGGGATAGATAAATTATCAATGACCCAATTATTCACCTACAACTTTTTCCAAAAAGAAAAAAAAGAAAAGAAAGATTTGAGATCAAAAGAAAAAGAAAAAAAAAGATTCAAAAGAAGAGAGATAAGAGGGAAGAAAGGGATCATAATAGACTTGTATTCTAACTATGCAGGATTGTAGGAGTTGAATCCATTTGTTCTTTGACCAATACTCCCAAGATAAAGACAACACTTTTATTTTCTGCAAAGAAATGAAATCAGTAGAGGGGCTAGTTAGACTAGTATTTGCTAAGTTGTTGGTAGAGTGGAATTGATTGCTATACTAGGATAAGGTATATAAAATATCTCTAAGATTAGCATGATGAAACTTGGTTGCTAGTTAGTAAGGTGATAGTTATAGAGATTATGTGAATTCCTGCTTTTCAAACCTCTTCCACATACTACCTTGTTTTGCTTGAGGATAAACAAAAGGTTAAGTCTGGGGGAGTTGATAGGCCCATTATTAACCAGTTTTAGATCATATTATAGACCCTCTTTGGAGTCTAAGATGTGTGTCTAGGCTATTTTTTATACTATTGATGAGTCCAGGTACGTTTTGGAGATATATGGAGTTACTTGAAGCTTTCAGAACATTCAAGACTGAAGAATCCGTGGCTAACAATAATCAGCCTAAGTACAAGGAAGTCGAGTGCCATGTCGATCGACAATGCTACCTTTGAGTCGATCGACAGTGCCACCTTGGAGATGATCGACAATGCCACCCTAGCGATCGATGGTCCGTTCGAATGGCCTAGCCGACTTCAAGCCCAAGATAAAGACAAATGACGAAGACAACCCTGGACGAGTTTTAACCTAATTATACTTTATATTTATGATATGTAATATGTAAGCTGAAAGAGAGAGATAGAGAGGAAATAGTTTAGAAAGCAATAGAGTTTTATAGATTAGGGGAGAAGATCTTCTATTGAAACCCCAAGTTTTATATGATATTATATTTATCTACTATGCTTGTTTTGATCGATATGTCTGAGTAGTTTACTTGTTAGATTTAGGGTGTTAGAATGGTATTGATGGATTAGCCCCAAAATAGGTTGTTAGGATGAATTGATATCCATCATAGGAGTTGTTCTTAATGCTTGTTCTAGAGTAGCTAACTAGAAACATGATTATAGGATGTAGACAACCGCGAGAGTGAGTTTTGTGCCTTAATTGATTTCTGTGAGTTAGGTTGTTAGAGTTGAGCGATAGCTGGTCTAATTTACTTAGCAAACCAATTGACTGTTGATAACCGTCGATCGACATAAGGCCTTAGCCGTCGATAGATGGTGTCTCTTTATCCGCATCGAGAGTTGGGATTAAAGGGGTCAATAATGTTAATACTAAGGTTCTTGAATATTAACTATTTCTATACTTCCTATCTATTATAATCCACGTGCCTAAACGCTAGATCTAACTATTTCCTTTTATTAAATTAAACTTAAACGACAAACTTCCTTTTTAATCTACAAACTGAATTACTATATAAATTGTTTGCTTAACTTAACCTTTAACATAAATCTATTGTGTGTCTTCGCTCTCTGTGGATTCGATCCCTAAGTACTATTACTGATCTCTCTAAGCAAGAGTATTTTTTTGTTGTTTATAAGGTAATTTGATTTGCATTAGGATATAATTAATTTATACTTTAAACCCTTACACTAGCGTGTATCATTCGGGTACAGTTTAGGGTTTCGGGCATAATTCGGGTATTTGAGTAAAATTTCGGGTATACATAGATTTTCGGGTCAAGTAAAAGTTTGAGTATTTTTTTTGTATTCTCAAGTATTTTTGGGGTATTTTCAGATTTTCATGTATTTTCGGGTTTTCGGGTCCAGTTCGGGTGATTCAGATCATTTTTCGGATCCTAAATACCCAAAGCGAATCCAATATAAATCCAAAAATTATTGGTATTTTATGGGTATTAGATTTATAGACCCGAACCGATTCGAACCTGGACCGAAAATTTCTAAGTACCTAGTTAGGTCTCAATGTTTAGGACCCGAAGGACCCGGTCTCGAGAAGAACCAGCCTGAACCCGACCCGAGGACCCGGATTCCCAGACCTAGTACAAGGTTAGATCTAGCATAAGGTTCAAGTAAGTAAGTATATGTTGAATCCTGGAAGAAGTCATTAGAATGATGTCAAGTGGATTCTAAAGTACTTACGACGAACAAGTGACTATGGGCTTTTGTTTGGAGGTTAAGAGTGCGGTTTAGTTGTGGGTTTCATGAATTCAGATTATGGTGGTGATATGTTCAACAACCTATTGGAGCGATGTCAACCACTAAGCTGAATATATGGCACTTGGAGAAGCAAGTAAGGAAGTAGTATGCGTACAAGGACTTCCATCCAAAATTTGGATGTTGATCAAAGAGGTTTTCAGTGATACAATGATAGTCAAACTGCATTGTGTTTGTCTTAGATCAAGTGTATAATTCAAGAACGAAGCACACAATTATTAGGTTTCATAAAGTAAGGGAGTTATCAGCTTATGGAGAAGACTTATTAGAAAAGGTACACACGTCGAAAAATGCAGCTGACATGTTGACCAAGCCCGTTACAACGAAAAAGTTCAAACGTTACTTAGATTTACTCCATTTTGGCCGATGTTAAGAAGAAAACAAGGTACCCTTCAGAAGATAGATAGGATAGAGAGTCATTTAGAGAGTTTCCATCAAAGTGGAATTTGTTAATGTTGGAAGTATCTTAAATATCTGTGTACCAGTAAAAAGGCCAGTATTTCTTAGGCCGGACGTTGTAGACGCATGGAAGATGGACTCACTATATAGTATGTCTTTTAAGTTTAGGAAAACTATGTTTACTATGATTAGGAAGGTTTTCCTAAAGGGAACAGAAAATTGGGGTTTGAGGCTATTTTAAATACATGTGAAAGAATTGTAAATTTATTCATTTACACAATCAATATACAAACAGTACACGTGTATTTACCTCAATCTTTTTTATTCTTAAAGTCTTTTTACTTTCTTCAAATTTGATTCGCGTTTGTGCATAACAATTTTAAAACTAAATAATGCTAATAATCTTGAAGAAGGTTGCAAGTAATTTCTTGTATCGTTGCACAGAGACTAGATGAGTTATATGATTTACATGAAAATAAAAAGAAAAGAGAAAAGCAAAATTACACATGAAACTATGGATGGGTTAAACTAAAATCTAAAAACCTGAATCAACTCCAGCCCAATAAAAACGAATTTGATCGAACCGAACCCAACATCAATACTGAATAGGTCTTGTTTTATGGTATTACGGGTTATGGGTTTTCACCAACCCGAATCCGAATGGGTATCCAAGAAAAAACATTTTTTTAAATCTCCCATAATATCATATCAAACCCGAGTTCAATTCCGAATAAGTATCCAAAATACATTTAAATACGATTTAGTCTTTTTAATATGTATCTATTACATGAATAATTAACTCAAAGTGTATGATTTTGTTTCTGAAGTTTATGATTTCGTTTCTGAAGACAAGTGTTTATAATTCTACTATTGCATATGTTTCACTCGTGTTGTAGTTCTACCATTACAAAGTCATCGAAATGTAATTCATGAAAGAAAATGCATGTTTAAATTTCTAAAGACATGTGCTTACAGGTAATATATAGAAATGTGGATAAGTTAAACCTAATTTAGATCTGAACCCAAAAATTAAATGGGTTCAACCGGATTTCGTATGTGTTACCATGTAAGCTCAAGATTTTGAGGAATAAAAAATTTGTTGAGATATGCAAAATCGGTTTGAAAAAAAATATGAGAGCGATAATTAAGGAAAGAAGATATACGAGATCTAAAAGGAAGAGATTATAAAAGAAAAGTTAGGAACTATAGAGGACGCTAGGTTTTCGAGAGAGAAAAGAGAGGTAGTTGTCCAAGAGAAAAGAATAGTGAGTGATATTTATTACTTGTCGATCAAACAACGTGTGTGTTGTCATGAGTCGAGCAAGATATTATAATTAGTCAGTCGAGATACAAGTGCGTTTGTAGTCTCATAAACCTGATCCGTAGTGTTGGGCCATGTGGAATATGTCAGTTGTCTCAAAAACCTGAAAGTGTCCATCACGCCACGTGAGAGTATAAAAGCTTTGACGAGACGTTTGAGTGTCCAACTCGCTCCAAATTTCTCGACTTTCAAACTTTTTTCTACTCACCGTGCTAGGTTTCCATCAGTCACCTCTTCTCCTGCCTTTCTCTCTCTTCTCTCTCTCTCTCTCTCTCTCTCTCTCTCTCTCTCTCTCTCTCTCTCTCTCGTTGTTCGAATCATCTCTACTCATGGTGAATCTCAGCATAAAATCTACGATCCTCAGGCCCCAATTCCATACCTCTCGTATGAAAAGCGCCTACAATGAGCCAGAATCAGTTCACCATCTTCCCGGCGCAGATCGGAGGCCCCTCTTGCCGTCATGCAAATGACACTGCTCATCTCAGGTATCAAGAACTCTGTTTTCGTGGGTTTTGGGTCCAAAGGTCATTGGATCCCCGTGATAGTCACTTTGTTGATGCGTTTATATCAATAGAGTAAGTTTGACCTACACGATGATGCATGTGCGTCCTTTCTGTCCTAGAGTAGTCAAGGAGTTCTATTCCAATAGCCCTCACATTGCTTTTGGGGTAGGGATTCGATCCAACTGTGATCTCTCAAGTGTTTCGTACTCTACCAGTCGACGACTTCTTTGACTGGGACAGCCTTAATATGACTCGTGCGATTGTTCTCCTGACGACTAGCCATTGTTCTGGCTGGAGGAACTTCTCTCTTACAAGGCTTGCTCACCCCTAGCACATCCTCAACCGCATATGTGAACAGAACTGGTTGCCTGGACCGGACATTGATGACACGTTTCAAAGGCGTCTCCGCTTTCTGTATTCGATTGCTACTCGCATTCTGATTGATTTTGGCCATAACGTGTATGATGAGATCATTTGTTGACGATGCATAAGGGCATTCCGGTTAGTATGCGAGAAGAAACACTGGTTGGTGAAGTTGAACGCATATGCAGTGTTCCAGCGGATTCTGAAGGATTCAACGATCGTGGACCAAGAGGACGACCAATGCTGGAATAGTAGGTGTTTTTGTCTGGCTAGTCACTCATCCAGTGGGAGTTCTAGAGGAGAGATTCCAGTCCCTGAGCCTGCTCGTTTTGTTTCCCTTGCGACCTACTTTTGAACTCATCTAAAACTCTAATCTATGTTTGGGTCTGTAATAACCTTGTGCTTTAAACACTTGAATGTTGTGCTTTGGTTATTTCTCAATTGATCTGGATTTTCTATTTGTGCTGCGTTCGGATATGCTTTGAGTTGTTTTGCAGGTTGATTAATGAGATGACAGATGCAAACAAAAAAGGAGAGATTGTAATCTCAATATTTTGAGGAATAAATAAGTTTGTTGAGATACGGATAATCAGTTTGAAAAGACATGAGAGCAGTGATTAAGGAAAAAAGATATACGAAATCCAAAAGGAAGAGACTATAAAAGAGAAGTTAGGAACTATAGAGTACATTAGGTTTTCGAGAGAGAAAAAAGAGGTAGATGTCCAAGAGAATGGAATAGTGAGTGAGATTTGTTACTTGTCGATCAAACAACGTGTGTGTTGCCCTGAGTCGAGCAAGAGATTAGAAATAGGCCAATCGAGATACAACTGTGTTTGTAGTCTCATAAACCTGATTGAACAAGTTATGAGTATTGTTCAAAAGATTTCTAATAGAAGTACGTTTCGAAAATATCCATTCTCAATAAGTCCAAGTTCTAGGTTTTACATACGAAACCTGAATTGAAACCGATTGAAACCGATTGAAACCGATTAAACCCGAACCGAGACCGACAAGAACTTTTATAATATCTTAAAGAGTTGATATTTGTAAATCCGAGAATTCAAAACCTGATTAGAACCAAACCTAATCCGAGTGATCATCAGATTGCCTATGCCTACATGAAACAATGTGATGGTGGACCATCATTGAAGTGACCACTCCCTCCTCATATGTCATCCACGGATCCACCTAATGATAAAAGCAATGTACTATTGCCTTAAAAACTCTCCAATAAATATACAATTTATGGGACTATATCTTTATGAAGTTATGAAGAAAAAGATTCTTTCTTTGATTCAAAGTCCAAGATTTTTAAACTCTAAAACAGAAAGTTACGGGCAGCTCTGTTCACCTTCCCCAATTTATGTTTTCAAGCATTCATAGGGAAAGTCTCTCCGAGAAAGCAATTGCACCCAAAAAAAAAAAAAAAAGAAGAAGGGTGGAGATATGTGGTTAAATACAACGTAAGAGATAGGCTATCTCATTTCAAGTTTCAAAGAGGAAGATAAATAACTTAAGAGTAATGAGCTACCTCAAGAGTCTGGCTATTAGGGCTGTCAACTTCATCGTTGATGAGTTACATACACATGCTGCAATTATTGCACAACGCAGTCCTCAAGCACTGGCTAGGTTTAAGCTTTCTCGTTTTTGGAACCAATATGGTTTTGTGACAACACAAAACCTTGCTCCATTGGTACTTACCGGCTTAGACGAGAAACCGTTCGATCCCCCAAATCTTCTTGAAGATGGTTCGTATGAGCTTTTGTACAACGAAAGAGTCTTCAAAATAACCTGCAACCCATCAACCATTTCAGTGGTGGTCAGAGAAGGAGAGATGACTGGAGAGCACTCCGTCAACCCATACATCGTCTTGGCCTACCTACGTAAGATGCACACCTTCACTCTGGCGCTACCATCTCCTCTTACGATGGTAGGTAAAGCGGTACGCGCCCTGGAGAGAAAGAGTACTCGAACACGCAAAGAAGAGCGGAAGCTACAGGAGCTCAAGCAAATGTTCAGGAAACTCTATGGAGAAGCAACTCAGGCGCAGAGAGAGTATTGTGACAATGTTGGTTTGCGTGGACAGATAATATATTCTACTGAAGCTAGGGAATATCTATGCGGCAGAATCCAATACTTGAGAGAGCTTCCGAATGAGGAACTATTGGGAATGTACACCCGTGAGCTCGAAAGTTATGACAACGACGCTAACTCCACGCCCCCACCACTTGGCGAACCTTCCTCATACTTAAGATAAGTTCAAAGAGGAATATTGTTCAAGTTCTTGTTTTAAGTAGTTTCATGTTTATTTAAGTTCAAGTTCTAGTTCCAAGTTGTTAGTTTCTTAAATGGAGTTGTAATTTGTTTCAAATTCAGTTTGTAAGTCTTTTTAAGTTGTTTTATGTTCTTAAAGTGGAGTTGTAATTTGTTTCAAATTCAGTTTGTAAGTCTTTTTAACTTGTCTTTTCACGTGAACCTCATCTTTAGTTGTACTCTTGAAGATTATGGTGATCTTTTGTTAGGTCAATGGCTTCATGGCCATGGTCATTTTCGATGTCCTAATAATTTAAAGTCGCGTTTGGTAATTTCGTGGGATACAGACTCGTGTTCCCAATAGTATAAAGTGCTACTTTTTAGACAGAAAAACATGAATAAATTAAATATATAAAACTCGAACTAGTTTGCTGTTTTATTAATTTCTTTGAAATAATGTTAAATATTTCTAAATGCTTACAATATTTGTGACTCTGTTTATACATGCTTAGAAATCAATAATCTGTCATGAAAAAGGGACAAGAGAAAAGAAAAAACTCAGCAAACACTCCCACGCACACTGGTCCATCTGCTACCATTTTTTTTTTTTTTTTTTTTTGATAACCCAGTGTGTCCTGGCACCCACCAAGGTGAGTCCAGACTAGCCAGCGGGGCGTTGGTGGGCCGTAGCAACCTACTGCTAACCCAAGGTTTCGCTTTTTCGGTCTAGCCCACTACTATCACCACTGTCGTTCACTGGAGGCCGCATAGCCCATGTTAAATTGTTCTGCGGTGGCCACACAAGGGGAATCTGGGTTGGCGAGTCGAACCCGCGACGCTTTGCGTCTTTACGAGCGACTTCAAACCACCCGCCCACCTTGGTGTGGTTGTCCATCGGCTACCATACCATAGGAATTTTCCATTAATTTAATCGAAATTATAGCAAAAAACTACCAACGTTCAATTAGATTGGTCAAATGTATTGATGCTTCTATACATGAAGTTAGAAGTAAACAATCATGGAAACTACAACGCAAAATGTTATGTATTTGACCTTCTTGCATGAGATTATATATAGAACTGACATTTTCTGTCGAATGAAATAAAATAACTTATGTGCGAATATGTTGATTTGCAGACTATAATCATTAAAAAGTGTGTGGGTTTAAATAAATATCATTTGTAGTTAATATTTTTGCAGCATATATATAAAAATACAAGATTAAATTTATCCCCTATAAAATATTCAATAATTGAATGGAAAATATTTTTATATTTAATTCTGTTTTTATATTCAGGATTGATATGATATATTATATAGGATTATACACAAATTTATATTTATCTCAAATATAGGAAATTTTCATATTTATTCGATCATTAAGATTTAAGGTTGATGTTATCAAAACATTAAGAAGGAGAAACTTCAAAAATGGATTAAGTATTTTTAATGAATTAGTCTATATCTCAATTTCAAAAGACATGTGAGCTTTGATAAATTTCTAGTTCCCGACAAGTAAAGAGATTGAAAAAAATACATTGGAAGACATTTTCCATCTTGTCAATTAAGACACATTATGCTATGCTGGTGGCGACACAAGTTTTAATGGTGATTTACCATTTAACTATATTTCAGTTTATCTAAAGTGACGTTAAATACATCACTAATGGAGAGGGGGAAAAGTGTTGTTTACAACCCCAACAATGTGGATCGTGCGTGATACTACCCGAACAATAGAATAAGGTCAAATACGGCCCCAACTACATTTTTATTTAAGTTTCCTACCCCAACTTTCTTTCGTGGTTTCGATACCTCCCTAGACTAACATCCCGTTAATCTTCTGTTAAACCAAGCCGAAACATAAGCTGTGATGACTAATATATGTTAATATAATGACCAAAACGACGCCATTTTGTCTATTAATACAAAACAACGTCGTTTTTATATTTGGGATAAAAATTAGGTTTCACTTCATCTTTTGTGTTCCTCTCCTTCCTCGCGACGTGAAACCCGTTTCAAGATTTACAGTGATTAGAACTCAAGCAAGTCGGCAAATATTGTAAGGGTGGGAAGATAGTATTGGATATACTCCAAACCAAACGAAAATGAGGTAAAATCAGTGTCTCTCTATCATATACATAGTTAATATTAAACAAAAATAATGTCATGTTTTCATTAGTTTTGTACGCCTTTCGAATTCTCTGTCTGCAGTAGTTTATAATAGAAGATAAATATCACTAGTTATTGTGTTTTCATGAAGAAAGGAGCTCAAAACGTTAGTGCATAGCAATTGTTCGATGAAATGTTGTAGAAAGTAAAATCACTTTTTAATGACAATTTTGTTACTTGTCTTTACAGCATAAGGGAAATTGTGACATTCAAAGTGAAGTGTGGTGGATATTAGGTGAAGAATTATAGAGGCGATGTTAGTTATATTGGGTGTGAGGTGAGAACCATCAACTGTAAACCAGAAGAGTTATTTAACTCCATGGCAGTAGAGTTTGGGGAAAGATTAAATTCAGAAAGTGTGTGGTATAAGCTCCCTTTCGAAAGCCATAAGGATAGGAAGAAAATGGGAAATGGTGATGAGATTTTTCTGAAGATGTGTGAAGATGCTAAATGGACAGGAATGGTTACTATATTCATCGTGAACACAAAAGAGCATTTTGAGGAAGAGGAGCAAGTGCAGCCGTTTTAAGAAGAGATTAGAGTTGAAAATAATGTGGCTGGTTTTGTTGATGAAGATGAGAATTTTGATCATCATAATACACCTCCAAATTCTGATGATAAAGAAGATGAGTCCTTGATGAGATTCAAACCAGGAAGTGGTGAGCTGTCTCTAAGACAAGTATTTGACACCATAGAAGACTTCAAAAAGGCTTTGTTGGAATATGCTTTAAAGGGAGGATGGAATATTAAGTTAGACAAATGGGGGAAAATAAAACCATCAGCTGTGTGTGGGACTCAAGAAGACTGCCCATGGAGAATATATTGTTCCTATGAAGAACGAATAAGGAAGTGGATGGTGAAGACTTTTAGTGATGAGCATCAATGTCAAAAGGATGGATATTGCAAGTTACTAAAATCAGTTGTGATCGCCAAGCTGTTTCTAGATGATGTCAGAACCGATCCTGACCTAAAACCGAGGTTTATACAAGAGCAGATTGAGCAAAGGTAAGCTTGATAACAACCATAGACAGGTGTAAGAAAGCAAAGGAAAAAGCAATTGATATCATCAATCATGATCATGAAGAACAATTTTGCAAGCTCAAAGATTACCGTCTAGCACTCCTTGAGTAAGTTTATATTTTGTGAATATAGCTTCTTTGAGAATAAATTTAACTAACAAATGTTCTTTATTCCTTGTAGAACAAACCCTGGCTCAGCTGTTGTACTCGACACAGTCTTGAATGATGATGGAGCAGAGATATTTCATAGGTTTTATGTGTGTTTTGCAATCATCCGCACTTTGTGGTCAATGTGGTGTCGTCCTATATTCGGTGTAGATGGCTGCTTTATGAAGAGCACTCTAAAGGGACAGATACTGGCTGCGGTGGGAAGAGACGCCAAAAATGGTATGTACCCAATTGCTTGGGCTGTGGTTGACGTGGAAAATGAGGACAATTGGACATGGTTCTTACACAAGCTTAAGCTAGATTTTAATCTCCAAGAGGGTCAAGATTATACACTAATATCTGATAGGCAAAGGTTTGGACAGCTGTTCGTTTCATTTAATATGGTTGGTTTGTTTTGGATTATTAAGACTGACAATTTAACAATTTCTAGGGTTTGTTAAATGCGGTGGAAAGAATCTTGCCTAATGTTGAGCATAGGATATGTGCCCGCCACATATATGGAAACTTGAAGAAGCTGTTCCCCATTCAACATGAGATGAAAAGCCTATTTTGGCGAGTTGTTGAAAGCTGCACGATGAGACAGTATGAAGCAAATCTCGAAGCAGTCAAAAAGTATGATAAAGTATGATATGCGGCTTTTTGAAGCCATAATGGAGAAGAATCCAAAGAACTGCAGTTTAGCCTTCTTCTCGCCAACATCCTCTTGTGTTGATGTCCACAACAATATCTCGGAGTCATTCAACAATGCCATTGATCCAGCAAGGTATATGCCAATGGTTGAAATGTTAGAAACTATTAGAAGAGCCGCCATGGTACTTATTGACATGAAGAAGAAGAAAGCAGCATATCATATAGGCAGATTTCCTTCTAGTATAATGACAATCATTGATAAAGAGCAGGAGAAGTTGAAGTATTGTAAGATGATCCCAGGAGGTGATGGTAGATGTGAGGTTCGCGAGGCTGGTATTTCTTATAGTTTAAATTTGAGATTACGTACTTGTGCGTGTAGGAGATGGGACATGAGTGGGATCCCTTGTCGGCATGCTTTACATATCATAACGGAGAAGAGGCTGAACTATGAAGATTATATATCTGCTTGGTACCTCAATTCTAGACAGCAACAGATTTACAGTGATTCCATACGTCCAGTAAATGGAATGTGTTTTGGGGATATAACTGGTGCTTCAGTCTTACCACCGCCAAGTTTGGTTGAGCAAATTGAAAATAAAAGAGAAAGAAAGCCAAAGCCAAAGAGGAAGAAAGGAAGGAATGAGTCGCCAACAAGGAAGAAGGTCAGTAAGGAGAGGAGAATAATGCATTGTGACAGATGTGGAGTTGCTGGACACAATGTAACAAAGTGTTCCAACATAGGTGTGCCATTCAAACATAAGTATGGAAGGAAGAAAGTTTCTACAGGAGGAGAGGAGCATGACAATATTGGTGAAGACTTTGCAGAGGGCCCAAGTCAACAAACCCAAGACTAATATCAGGTTAATTATGTTTTTGTTCTACTTCTATTATGAGATTCTTTCTAACTTTGGTTTAATGGTTTTGCTAGGTCAGGTTCTAGAAGCTTAAGTTGGCTTTTAGTGGAGCTTCACAGTCAGTTTTTGATGGTGTGGAGGGTTCTATAATCAGTTTTTTTTGTGGTGGAGTTTTGGACGCATCAAGCTTTGGCCTTTGTGTTCTTTTTCCCCAAATTATTTTTGGTTTTAGTTAGTTATGGAGTTTGTAAACTCTTTTCCAAATGTTGTTTACTTATGTTTCCAAAAGAATGATGAACCAATGCGTTTTGAAATTATCAAGAAGGTTCTTTCTATGATCATTATTGTTTTCATTTGGTTACATTCCCATTCAAACATAAACTTTCATTACCATTCAAACAAGAACATACATCAGTTTCTACTACAATTACAAGAGCATACTTAAGTCTATTAAAACAACAAGAACATGGATTAGCTACAACAACATAGATAAACTTCAACTAAAGATCATAGTGATAACAAACGTAGTTAAACTCAAAATATAAAATTGAAAAATACCAAAAAAGCAGCTACAACAATGATCTTCAAGCTGCGAACCTGCATCTTAGAATCTCCGATTACAACCTCAAGCATTGAATCCCTATTTCAGAGTGACTTTTGTTCCTTCTAAGTCTTCAATCTCTTCCAGCATAGAGATATCAGTCCACTTAAAGTATGATATCAGTCCTGTAAACACTGATTAAGCTTATTTATCTACTCCTATCATACATGTTCTTCACTTTTAATTTAACGTGCCCCTTCTCTCTATAAAGGACAAGACATGAAGCAATCTTCCTGGGATTTTAGTTTTTTTGGATGTAATCATCACAACAGTCTCTCCACATCTACACATCTCTGGAAATCCTTTTACTCGATCGCCCATTGAAAAGCTTAGTCAAAAAAAAATCCAAGTTATTCATCTTCCATTGATTCACATTCGCGAAAACAAAGGCAATGGGAATAATATGAGATTGAAGACTAACCTTAAGTCACACGATGCTTTTCGGTTCTGTAGATCTTGCAATCGGGTTTCACGTCGCGAGGAAGGAGAGGAACACGACGAAGAAGATGAAGTGAAACCTAATTTTTATCCCAAATATAAAACGACGTCGTTTTGTATTAATATACAAAACGGCGTCGTTTTGGTCATTATATTAACATATATTAGTCATCACCACTTATGTTTCGGCTTGGTTTAACAGAAGATTAACGGGATGTTAGTCTAGGGAGGTATCGAAACTACGGAAGAAAGTTGGGATAGGAAACTTAAATAAAAATGCAGTTGGGGCCGTATTTGACCTTATTCTATTGTTGGGGTAATATTACGCACGATCCACATTGTTGGGGTTGTAAACGGCACTTTCCCAATGGAGAAGCATGCATTCCTCGTCTATAGTGGACATATCTTTTTTTTATTTGTTCAAATTATCATATAAAACTAATGAAATTCTCACCACCTTTTGGATATGACAGCCAAAACCGAGGAGGACTCTAGGAATTTAGATATTTGATTATAATTTGAAAATCATCAAGTACAATAATCATATTTCTTATTGCCCCTTGTACCACAAGTAAACGTATTCCATCTACTCTACAAAAAAAAGTACTATTTAAAACTAACCTTATGTTCATGTGTGATTTATATACATTTCTATTGAATTTTAATATATTTTTAAGATTCTCATTAGTGGTAATTGTACGTAAAATTCTGTAAGCCAGATGCAAATATATCAGCTTTAGAAGAAGAAAAATTGAAAACAAGTTAAAGAGAGGAGACATTTTAAAGGAGACAAACCAAATGGGGAGGATGAGAGTAGCTATTTACACTAATTAAATCATGCATGCATTGATTATGAATGTTGGTTCCTAGAGATAATTAGTTGATAATCTTACAATACTAAAAGGGCAATATACTCAAAGGAGACATCATCCACGTCATTTAATAAAATTCACCAATCAGAAACATTTATTTAGTCATGTCAGCATTGCTTTGTGGACTTAAAATCGAGCCATTCATATGGGCTTCTAAATTTCGAAATGGCCTAACCTTTTCCTTCCAAGCCTGATCATCTCTGACCTTTGCACTTAGTCTTGGTCGTTCAACTCTCTGAAATTCACCGTTACAACAATCACTATAATTGATTCGATATATTCTCTACTCCTTTCTTTTATGATTTCGTTTCATCTCCTTTGTTTCTCTTCCTATAGAAAATATTTTACATCAAAAACCTACAGCCTCCACGGAAGAAGATAAAGTTCAGGTTTCATTCGATCAAAGAGTTCAATGGGAACTGCGATAGGAGACCCAATCTATACGGTAATTTGTTTTGGTAACGTATTCCTCTCTATGTAAGTGGTAGTTTCAATTATCCGAGTTATACCTGAGAAAAACATTACAAATTGTCCATAGATTACTTAATCTCCATATTTGGACAATTTCATTAAAAATTTGTGCTCCAACTACTCCTCATACTTGACTGCAATAGAACTCGCTTGCGTACATCTCCTCCTTATACATTGATCGGATACAAATTCCGTATGGCTTGGGAATCTCGAGGTTTCTTATTATGTTTTATCTTCCTCGAGTCGTTTACAGGTAAAGACATAGTCTTACCGTTTGTAAGAATTTGATCTGATCACTTCCTTTCAGCTTTTGAATTACACTGCCTTTTCAGGACGACATAGTTTCGAATTGAATTGTGATGATAGCTCACAGGAACAATAGTATAAAAAAAAGTTAGACTAAACTCGATTAAGATTTTCAAGGAGAGTGGTTCCCAACTAAGCCTACAGTCTAATTACAATGCAAAGGTAAGAACAAAACGGAGTTCACTATGTGAGAAAATATTGAATGAGTCTTAACTCTTTCAAAAGCCAAGAATCTTGGAAGGTTCCTTTTTTATTTCAAAATGTAAATCAATCGTGGGACAGCTGGTTACTTGCTGATTTTCGCTACTAACTATGCTGTTGAATATTATAGCTTTAGTTAACAAGATTTCTAGACATGTGATGTTTTGTTTAATCTTGAAACCAGTGTAAAAGAGTTGCCTCTCTCCTTGGCCATTAGATATTTTTCTAATGTATTGAGGTATTCGTCATGCATTGATACTTTGTAAAAGACGACTAGAATATAATAGTTTACTTATTATTAAATGGTATGATCATGATTATCATTACTATCTTTGAGATATATGTTTTCGTTTTAATATTTTCAGCCACTAATCCAACGTAACGGAGCCAAATGCAAAGGATGTGGAGTCTACGAGGAAGAAAACTTTTATATATGAATCATGGCTGAGAGTAAATACGCACATGCAAGGACAACAAACTTAAAAGTGGGGTCTGGTGAGTTTCCAAGAACAGTACATCTTGAGCTTTACATTCATTTCTGTTCCTTCTAGCTTTACAGTTGAATCATGGTCTCGGGGTGAATGTGATCATATCACATGCGTTTTTTTTATAGCTGAATGCATCCATGCATGAAATTTTCAAAGCTCTATTTGAATCTTAGCGCAAGCTGCAGAAAGTAAATTAGTTTTACTTAGTAAGTTTTCCCTATGCTAGAAAATGTATAATATCATCTCTCATCTAATGGGCTCGAATTGATATGGTGTATGAGGTAAATGAGAGAGAATCGTACACTGGGATTAGCCAAGAAAATCAAGAATGAGGCGCAAAAATTTGTTCTTAAGAGAAATATATCTAGAGGCTTTATTGGTCACAATGGAGAGGCAGAGGAGCTTGTGTGGGTTTGTTGATAAGCAGAAAAAGTAATAGAGAGACAGATGAGTTTCATGGAATGTTGGTGGGGATATGAAGATGAACCATAGAGATCTATGTGTAACAACCTGCTTATGAGTATATTAGTATAGATGATGCTGATGCTGACCGAGACTGGTCATTGACTTTGGCCATAGATATAACCTCATCACTAATTATTTTAAGTACATATAAGAGAATTGTTGATGTTGTTGTAGGATACCATGATTAATGACCAAATGATGTTGCACCATGTCACTAAACGTAGGAACGAAGCATATCTAGCCAGTTACTATTATAATTGGGCCTAACCATGTCACCAAGCGTAGGAGAGCACGAGACATATCTAGCCAATTTATCATCATAGTGGGGTCTGTGAAACAATCACGAAAATTTAAAACTAGCTTTTGACAGCAGAAGGTTACTTATAGAAAGCTTTTGTTTTATAGTTATTATTATTTTTCTTATAGTTATTATACTTTTAACTTATGGGTGTGATTATTTAGTTTTTTTATCAAAATGGGCGTGATTATTATGATTTTAACTTATGGAATAAAAGAGGAGAGTCTCATCATACCTTACTGTTTTCCTGGATTCGTTTGCGAGTAGTTCATAGGGATTTCACAAATATATTTGCATGTTGCTCTATATTGGTTGGTGATATCTAATTGGGTCACTTGACCAAAACCATTCTTCTCTTTTTGTTTGAAGGTATGTGAGAGAAGTCAGAGGAAGCTGAAGCTTCTGGCGTAATGAACGAGGCTAACAAAACACTTGCAAAAGACCTTGATGAGAGGAGTTCAGGAAACAAAACTTTAAGGATATATAGAGGGGAGGTAGCTAGAGAAGTTCATCTCTGGGCGTCTATTAAAACTCTGAGTGGCCGCCCACAAATGACCACAACAGAAAAATGTTAAGAGTAAGTTTCTTAGCATGTACAATGAGGTAGCTCTTTCATTACAGCCATTTCCTAATTTTATGTTTGCGAGCTTTTAACTAAATAGATGAAAAGGTGACAGACCAAACTATAGTGTTTAAGTTATATCTCCCTCAAAGTTTCTGTAGTCTTCTACCTAATGAACCCACGTGGTATCATGCATTGATGCCTATGGGTTTGGTTTCAGGTGAGTTTATAAATTTTACACATTAATCTTACAAAAATCCAGTGTTAACATAATTACAGTGAAATAATCTAAGATCAGCGAGATTAGCCTTTAAGCATTAACTACTAAGAATCTGAAAACGCAAAATGTATACAATATAATTACCCTGATTATAGGTTTCACCACCCGAACCAACCTTACTATATAGCTGTTCTCTTCTTGCATTAGCATCTTAGCCCATCTCAAACGTTACTTTAGATTAGAAATATTGTCATATGTGTTAGCATTCTTTTAAAAAGTAAATAAATGAGAGAAACAAGAGGACTACATGACAATATGTAATAAGTGTTAGTCGTGCTAAGCTTAATGGAATTGCGTACCTCTTTGCCTAAACTTTATACAGTTTGTAACTTTAAACTAAATTATGAATTTTTATTAGGGTTATAAAATATATAGATGAAAAGAGTGGAAGTTGGTGCACAAAAAAAAAGAGTGGAAGTTACTTGGAAACAGAAGTCAATAAGATGAGAAGATACTATGTAACAAACCAGAATGCTCTCCGTGTTGGAGACCATGATCAGGTGACCTAATGAGGTTGCACCATGTTACCAACTGTAGGATAACACGAGGCATATATACCCAACTTACCATCATAGTGGGGCTTGTGCAACACTGAAAGGATCCTGATTCTCTCTCACCAAGACCTTCAGTCTGTTTGGGTCCAGTAACAACTCTGTTTAGCTACCCAAAAGAGAAAATGTACAGTTAAAATCAGTGACTATAATTCAAAACTAAAAGAAGAGACCGAAGAAAAGCAACACGTATATGCATTTACAGATAATTATAGTGTTTTTGAAAGTTCATTTTCTAAAAAGAGATTTATCGGTGTTCAAATGAAAAAGTTTCGCTAAACTCGGACGGTCTTATTCTATTTTTTTTTGTTATGAATATTTATATAATATATTTTGGATTGTACAAAAGTCAAATCTATAGGGACACCAATTAGTCGAAAGATAATAAAACTTAGAGTGTGTCTATAACTGGTTTTTGCGTGTGAGAGCTATCTTAATCATTACAGCAGTTTCAAAGTGGGTTTCTCGCTCCACAATTCTCAAAATATTTATATGTGTACGTATATATTTATATTATTATTTACTTGTAGAACTTTAACTTTACGGAAAATTCAATCTAAAATATTTTTTACAGGAAACTTTTAGATTAGGTTTTCCTTAAAATTAAAAATTTCATAATTAAATACTAATATAAATATATATATATACATATATATGTATTTTGAAAACACCAGAGCGAGAAACCTCCATTAAAGTTGCTCGAAGCTTGAAGTGTTTCCTTAGCAATTTCCTTTCATAGTGTTGCGAATGTCCATGTCAATGTTACTAAAAATTTCAGTGGTAGAGAACTAGACATGATGGGAAAAAGGGATTGTTTCTTTCTTTCTTTCTATATGTGAAAGATAATATTGCAAAAGTAATTGTTATGACAAATATATAAGTAATAGAGATCAAATTTAATTGTTGATCAATATAAGAATAACTAAAAAGTAATATATATATATATATATATAATATATAAAAATAAAATTCAAGATTGTAAAGTTGATAAATTTAAAGTATATAAATTATTACAAAATATAAAGATTGCAAAATATACTATAAATTAAATTATTACATAGAGATAAAAAATCATATATTTACATTGATATAAATGAAATTTATATAATAATACAATTCGCGCGTATCTAAACTCTGAATATAATTTTATTTATCAGTTTATATTCTCAATATATATATATATATTGATTCAATCATATTTGAAAAAACCGGGGCGTAGCCAGGGTAAAATCACTAGTGATTATGAATATTTCATCGAAGGAGTAATCAAGCGTCCGCTGTTGTCGTTTTATATGTGAGGTTTTGTCTCCCAAAGAGGACCCCCGTTTAAAAAGAGAGGCTTCTCTATTTTTAGAGGGATTGATGGCACCAGGTCAAATTAATAGTTGGAGTTTAAGTGGATAAATGGGTTTTAATGGGCCAATATTAATTTAGGATGAGTTAATGGGAGGGGTGCTAAGCCCGCCTCCAACAACACCCAGGAAAGTGATAATTACAGACTAGATAGTAGATACACTTTCAACGACAAATGCTTACGGCTAAGATGGGTTAGAAATCAATTTTATTCAAATTTGGAAGAGATTATTGTGGAATCTAATTATACTGAACTGTACGCTTCATGTTCAACTACTAAAATTTTATATATCTTTACATAAAGATGTAGTTTATACAGTCTGTTTATTATTTCACTTCATAAGTTACTTTTTTTTTTGTTTATTATATATAAACGTCTTAGGAATATTTTTGTTTTATAATATCTGAATTCAGATTTAGATTCACCAAATTGAATACTTAACTAGAAACCAGAAGGGTTTGTGAGTACATTAGGACTTGTGTTGTTGCACAACAACACTGAAATTCTTCAGAAGCTGAGTCTGCTTAGTTTAGGAGTAGAAGCTAAGATGCAACTGGGTTACTATCTATCTATCTCTGTTTTTCTATTTACATTTTCTCCTTCCGTTGATCTCAGCTGCCCAGCTCTTTCCAATTTCGGTTTGAAACTTGCCTGCATTTTAAATCGGAGAAGCAAAGGTATTTTGATGATTTTGTCTTAAGGGCTAAAACGGTAAAGCGGTATGATATGGGTTCTCTACCTCGTCCAACAGTTTCCCATGTTCTGCCACAATGTTAGAACGTCGAGTCAGGTTTCTTGGGACAACAAGCACATCTTATTAGAAAGATAAAGATTGAGACTCACCTGTTTCATATTCTAGTGCCTGGAGAATCATCTCAACCTTGGAGCCGCAATATAAAGACAAGAGTCAGTGTAACAGAAACTCAAACTCATCGATGGTTGCAAACTCAAAATTCATAATTACCTTATCAAAGTCTTTAACAAGATTTTGCTTCTATAGAAGCACGGGATGGACAAAACTAAATTTCCCATTCAAATAAATCACCTTCGAATAATCAACTACA
This sequence comes from Moricandia arvensis, assembly GCA_905132765.1. Taxonomy (NCBI): domain Eukaryota; kingdom Viridiplantae; phylum Streptophyta; class Magnoliopsida; order Brassicales; family Brassicaceae; genus Moricandia; species Moricandia arvensis. The sequence goes on along the minus strand of CAJHQP010004529.1, from coordinate 6,965 downwards.
AGATCAGTCATATCATCTACAATCGAAATATAAGTTTTACAATCCTCTATGTAAACTAACTACGTTCAAATATAAAAGCTTATTTTCATCTGAATCAAACGGATAAAAGAAAGTAAAGAATCATACATCCATGATTCTCTTCAGAATCACTTTCTTTAACAAGTACATGTTGCACCAAAATCTCTCTAGTTGGACTAGAAAAATCTTGCAATCAAGTTTATGATACATCAAGTAAAGAGAGAAACAATTAGATACCTCTCGCTTTAAGAACCGTGAAGCTAGCAAGCATGTTCTGGTTCGGGAAAGGAATACGTGGTTGGATAGAGATCCGTCCACCGAGAATGGGAACAACAGAGAGTCTCAGAGCAGTTGAGAAAAAAGGCTGCCACCCGCCGAAAGAATTATGTTCGCTCTAAGAGTTACGTTTTAATGGCAAGATGTTTCTTTCTCTCTCGGGTTTACAAGAATTTGGTTAGGTCGGGTTTTTAGACTTAGGTTGGATCGATTTATTTATTTTTAATTGAATTACCAGTTGACCCCTTTAACATTTTTATAATCAATTAAACCTAATTATGTAGTTTTTAACATACAATTATTTAATTTGAACATGTGATATGCATTACTATATACTTGGTGATGTTATTGACATATTTTAGTAGTCGAGATGGTTTCTACCATATTAATGTATATTTACTGTAGTTAACAAACTTTTTTCCTTTATTCTACATAACCCATCCATGACTCAAGGTAGGTAAAGTTACCATAAGACCATTAATGAAGGGTTCTTCAAGTTCTTTGGCGTTTCACCCTTATTCGGATAAAAAATTGGGAATTTTTTTTGGGGTTTTTTCAAGTATGGAATTGATAATTTTGTCATGAATCTATCATATTTTAACATCTATAGCAAAGAAATAAAGGTAAAACGACACAAATTACCAAAAAAAAATTGAAGAATCGTGGTGAAAAAAATTTGAAACGCCGTAATTAGGGTTACAGGTTCTGTGAGGAAGATGAAGATGAAATGACTTTTCTACCCTTCATTAACTTAAAACAAAAGAACGACAAAAATGCGAAACTTGGGCCTCGATCCCGGGTTATGTAGTTCAACTGGACACAATAACCACTGGACTACAGACAATTATTTGTACTTTTACCGATCTAACGTATATGACACTATTAAATACATAATAGTTCCCAAAAAAATCTCTGATTACTCCCTAGTTTTTTCCGCTTTTTCAATAAATCGTTAGGCCTCGGTTCGCCGCACGCGTAGCGCCTAGCGAGTTTCCAAACAAGGAAAAAACAATAAGAGTGATTTGAAGTTAAATAGAATATACATATAATTAAAATCATGAAATTGTGGAAAGAAAATTGTTTATAAAGAATTGTATAAATGGTGTTTAACTGGTATAACTAGTAGTTTCTTTCGAATGGTCAAACTGGTATAACTATTAGTAACTTATATAGTAGGTATACTGGTACAACTAATATTACTGTGATTGTTCATATGAAATGTACAAACTAGTAACATTGTGATATGTTATGTTTTTGACACATTGTATATTTGTTTTCTATATTATTTTTGAGATTTTCTAGAATCTTCTTAGTTCTTTGTAAGGCATTCCAGGTCTGGAGAAGGTTAAACTGCCAGAGGGAAGACACATGAAGTAAAGAACAAGAATTTGAAGTATCCTACAGCGGAGCAACCAAAACGGAGCAAGACACCGGCCTGCTCCCCGAAGGAAAAAGAAACTTCTCAAATATCTCGGGATTCGCCCTAGAAGCCGTATTTTCTCACCCTAGCATCCGCCTCTTCTTTATATAAAACTCCTGCAACTTCTTAGTTTCAATCTACCTGATACTTCACGAAAGAAACATCTTAGGAAACTTTTGTTTAGTGATTTCTACTTGTAAAGGAGACGACTTCCTATCTTCGATTTTTGGAGAAGAATTCATGAACCCTCTTTTGCTATTAATAGATATGCATCATTCAGTATTACTTTGTGATTTCACTTGCATTATGCTTGAGTAGTAAACTAGCTAAGTCTAGGGTTCCTAGGTTTTAGAAGTTGTGAATTCGACATAGATAAGTAAATCTAATGATTGTCTTTGTTCACTTAGTACATGATTCTAGGCTTACCCTCTTCATCAAAAGTGTTATAGGTTGCTAGACTTAGTATGAACGAGCATGATATCCCTAATCAACGAGGGTGTCTTGTGAACTTATCGGACTTGATCTCTAATGCTTGTGATTCGTTCTCAACCCAAACGAGAGTTTAGGTTTGTTGGGATCGATCCATAAAGGGACCAGTACTACGAGAGCAGGCTGCTCTAGCTTTAGTGATCCGAATTTTGGACTCGCTTAATCTAGTGCTTGAATAATTGTTTGGCTCACCGCTTCGACACTTATTAGAGCAACCCTAGGCTGGCTCCTTCATAATCTGAAATCAAACCAACCTGCTCTATGTTACCCTGCTCTCTGTGATTCACAAATTAGAACACCCAATTGTTTTAGCTTGAAATTAAACTTATTAAGATAAAGTGTAAAACTGATCCTCTGGAATTGAATCCAAAATATTACAACTACCATTGTTAACTTGACAGTAGCATAAGATCCAATTTTAGTGTATCATTTTTGGCGCCGTTTCCGGGGACCAGATTTTTACCTTTATCTTTAGTGATATTTTTAGTTTGACTTTTGACTTGCTTCACCTTTTTGTTTGCAGATTAATGTTTCAAGTGTATGTCCAGTAGAAACACTTGAAGCAACACCTCAAGTTCATTAATCACGCTCAGAAACGACGAATTAGCAAGGTTAGAAAGAACCAACTGACAACAAACAAGGCCGACCAACGCCACAATGGGTGACTATGGTAATCCGGATGAACTCGCTGCTACGATGCAACAGATACAACGGCAAATGTTACTGATGCAGCAGACTATACAAGCGCAGCAGCAGGCTTCTCAACAAGCCGCAAAGCAAGCTCTTCCGTTCGGCGAGAGAAACCTACCGCGTAACGCGCTCTGCCATTGCCCCACCAACATGCACCAAGAAAGACTTTGAGATCAAGCCTGTCATGATCAACTTGGTGCAGAGAAAGACGTTCCATGGGCGCCCAGCCGAGATACCAATGGAAAACATTGAAGCTTTCGAAGAAATTTGCGCTATGTCTCGCTCCAATGGAGTAACGCCTGATTTTCTCAAGTGCTTGTTGTTCCCGTTCTCTCTAGCCGATAAAGCCTCAAGATTGCTAAAGTCGCTACCTACTGACTCCCTCGCTTCGTGGGATCATGTTCGAGCAGCCTTCCTGAGTCACTTCTACACGAAAGAAAAAACAGTTGCTCTCACGAACAAGATTTCCTCTTTCAAGCAGCATACTAATGAACCTTTCAATGAAGCATGGGAGTGGTTCAGTGACATACTCAGAGAATGCCCTCATCACGGGTTTGATAAAGATTACATCCTAGGGATTTTCTATGATTGTGTTGATTGGGAGTTCCGCAATGCTCTGCACTCTGCGAGCAAGGGAGATTTCATGACTTAGACCACTGATGGAGCATTCGAACTGATAGAGAAGATGGCATGCTAGCTCAGCTAACAAAAATCCAGAGACTGATCGCTCCAAGAAAGTCAACAACATCTATACCTAATGGAAAGATGAGCTAACCGCCAAAGTTGACATGCCCCTCAAGAGCAAAGAAGGGCAAGTTTTGTTTATGGAGGAAGCTGCACCCGAGCAAATAGCTTAGGACCTAGCCATAGAAGATGGAAAGAAAAGAGCTCTACATCAACGGCCAAGGGTATGTTCAAAACCAGAACTACTGCCAAAACCCAAATTACAGGAACAACCCCAACATGCTCTCTTACCGGAGCAACAATGTAGAGAACCCCGCAGATCAAGCGTAGAACAACCAAGCACAAGGTTCTGCTAAAAAAAGAGGTTTTCCACAAAATTTTCAAAAAAAAACCTTCATCTTCAGCCAGACTCAGAACCTTCTCAAAACCAGAACCAAAATCAGAACCATCATAGGTAACAAAGAAATTAGCAGACTGCTTCGGCATCGCCGAGCAGTCAACAAGATGAGTAAAAAGTTTTAGGAAACATGATACATTTTAGTCCGTGAAAAAACAGAGTTATGAGTTACGACTGATACCATATCACCCAAAACACTCTGGAAAATAAAAACAGAGTGAATTACTCTTAAAAGACCACCGGCATTTATATTTCCTTTCTCTTGAGTTTCACTAAAATCATCTAAATTTCCTCCAAACTCACGCAAATATAAAATAAGGCAAATCTCTCAAATAAAACTTTTTGCATTTTTTGTCACAAAAATAATTTTTAAGAACAAAAATGACCAAACTAGCCTTTTATTTTTGAAAAATTAATATTTTTTTTTTCAATTTTAAACTTCAGCCCCAAAACCCTACCTCATAACTCTAAACTTTAAGTCTAGATTAGTTAACCCAAGGAGTATAAATATATATTTACACCTTTTAATAAATGTCATTTTGGGTATTTTTTTCTTACCGGTTATTTTTGTGACAAAAACTTTTTAGGTCTATCTTAGAGTATTTTTCTATAAGATACTCTCAAATCTTCTAAAATACTCAGTTCAATATTTTATGTTCATAAAGTATGTTCTGTTTTTTTGTTATTTGTACCGTTAGTGTTTAGATCGTTACTAGTAAATGGTGATTCAATTTCTAGAAACAAAGAAAAATTACAGTTTTGTAATTTGAGTATAAAACTTTAAAGTTATCATTTCTTGCAATTTTCAAGAAAGAAACCAAAGGGCTGCATGTATGTCTTTCACATTGTCGGTCAGTAATAATAACTCGAAGTCTTTAGTCAAATAAACGGCCAACATAGCCAATAGTAAATGATATCATTGGGAAAATGTGGTTAACAGATAATTTACTTACCAAAGATGTAAGTATATAAAAGAAAACACCAAAGAGGGGAAAGAGAAAACCAAAAGGCTTCTTGCAATGCAGATTCCTATCAAGCCGGTCAAGGGAAAAAGCATAAACCTAGATGTGGCAGATAGCTCCAAGACCATAGACCTCAAGGTCTATGGCCCACCAGTTAGTTCTGGGTCTGAATCCAGATGCAGTCATGCGGATTTTTGTAACGACTAAAAAGGAGAAAACATTCATCTTTCAAGTGAAGGGGTCTGATACCATTCAAAAAGTCAAGACCATGATCCATGATCAGGGTGGCTTACCAGTGGACCAGCTAAAACTTAAATTTCTTGGCACCAACCTTGATAACAGTCGCCCCGTAACTTACTATAACATCAAGCCGGACTCGAATCGTGTCATTGTGCAGCGTGGTTGCATTTGCTAAACGTATATCTTTGTTTTCCAAATATTATCAGTACTAGGTTTTGAAAACAGTCGCCCCGTAGCCTACTACAACATCAATCCCTCCTTAATGATTCTTCTTTGTATGGTTTTGTTGATATGCTTATTAAGGGTTCAAAATGAAATGTTAAGTCAAGATAGTTAGTTAACTATGATCCTCCTCTGAAAATTTCGATGGTGGTGCCAAAGTCAAGTTAGTCAAAGTAAATGTTGGAGTTTTTTAACTTTTAATGACCAGATGGTTTTATTTGAAAGTTTGTGGTCTAACTCCACATTATTCACCTACACTTGTGTGTCATTTTTTATGATCTCCCTTTTAAAAAAAATATATCATATAAATACTTCTTATGTTCTTAAAAGATGTGTGTTTATGTGTGTTTTACATATATTATTAAGAAAACATAATAAAATTTGATATCAGATGTTTATTTTTTGTATTTACCAATTGCCTAGAATTCTAAACTAATAGTATTTCAAAAAGTATAATTAATTTTTTAAACAATATTGTATAGAAAATTAAAATACATGCATCTTTTTGAAACAGTTTTTTTTAAAAAAAAATTATTGTTTAGAAATAGAGAGAGTACGTTGCTATAGGCTGGATCTAATAGTTTGTTTAGAAACTCATTTATATAGAAGGAAACTTAACAAAAGTTGCTTTAAAAAATTAGCAGAGAGATTATTAAGATCTTTTCCAGGTTTAGATCTGCTTAAATTATCTTATACTAATATAATTAAAATTTAAAATAGCATTGGACATTAATGTTAGTTTGTCTTGTATTTATTTAATTTAACAAATTAAATTAAGACAACTGTGAGATTCTAATAAAACAACACATAATTTTTAAATAAAGGTTTTTTGCAGCATGCAGTTCTTATGAAGAATTAACTTACATATGTGATACTAACTATATTAATTATAAACCTTACATACAACTAAAGTATTAATATTCTAATATATTCTAATTAGTCAATGTTTTCAGTTTATTCCTTTTGCTCGTGTTTCAACATATGTATATATTGTAGTTTAATATTGAAACTACTTATATGGTTGAATGGAACAAAGAATATCGTCAAGAATAGATCTTATAAGACAGCTCACGGTGATGCAGTTAACATGAATTCTCATAACGCATATAAAATTGTCGTCTATAAATGTTCTCACATCAAACAAAACAAAAATAATAAAAAGTGAAGAAAGATAATTAATATTGTTCCTGAAAAAGAGCTTTTAAAAGATGTTTGAGAACACCAAATAACATTTGTCCACTTTCTATTAGTCTAAGTTTTATTCCGAAATTAAAATTAATTTTTTTAGCTATAGTGGATTATAATATCAATTTTATTTTTTGTTTGAGAGCTTAGAATAGTTCTATGGATGATTATACTCTAATATCGTTCATGTAATGTTTTTTTATAGTTTGTAAGAGGACAATTAACCAAAAAAATACGGTTAAATAGAACAAAAAGAAACCAATTCGCTGGTTTGTTTTAGGTGTGGTTTTGAATAGATCTCACATGACAACTAAAGGTTGTTGGAGTCAAAAACGATCACGAGAAAATCAGTTTTAAAAAAAATTCTCGAGAAAGATTTTTG